>JANJXV010001080.1:17500-22500 GCA_024803745.1 Megascapheus bottae
ATCTTAACCCTAACCCTAACCCTAACCCTTACCCTAACCCTAACCCTAATCCTAACCCTAACCCTTCCCTTACCCTAACCGCAACCCTAAATCTAACTCTAACCTTAACCCTAAACCTAACCCTAAACCTAACCCTATCCCTAAACCTAACCCTTACCCTTACCCTAACCCTAACACTAACCTTAATGCTAACCCTAACCCTACTCCTAACCCTTACCTAGCCCTAACACTTACCCTAATCCTTACCCTAACCCTAACCCTAACCCTTAACCTTTGCCTAACCCTAACCCTAACTCTAACACTAACCTTTGCCCTTAACCTAACCCTAACCCTAAACCTAACCCTAACCCTAACCCTAACCGTTACCCTAACCTTAAACCTAACCCTAACCCTAACCGTAACACTTACCCTAACCCTAACCTTAACCCTAACCCTAACCCTTACCCTTACCCTAACCCTAAACCTAACCCTAAACCTAACCCTTACCCTTACCCTAACCCTAAACCTAACCTTAACCCCAACCCTAAATCTAACCCTAACCCTAACCCTAACTTTACCCTAAGCCTAACCCTTACCCTAACCCTAAAATTAACCCCAGCACTAAACCTAAACCTCACCCTAAACCTAACCCTAAACCTTAACCTTACCCTAACCCAAATCCTAACCCTAACCCTAACCCGAAACCTAAACCTAACCCTTACCGTAACCTAACCCTAACCCTTACCCTAACCCTAACCCTAACCCTAACCTTAACCATAACGCTAACCCTAACCCTAACCCTAACCCTAATCCTTACCCTTACGCTAACCCTAACCCTAACCCCTACCCTAGCCCTAACCCTAACCCTAAACCTTACCCTAAGCCTAACCCTAACCCTAACCCTAACCCTTACCCGTATCCTAACCCTAAACCTAACCCTAACCTTAACCATAACCCTAACCCTAACCCTAACCCTTACCCTTACCCTAAACCTAACCCTAACCCTAAACCTTACCCTTACCCTAACCCTATCCATAACCCTAACCCTTAACCCTACACTAACCCTAACCCTAAACCTAACCCTAAAAATATCCCCTAACCCTAACCCTAACCCTATCCCTTACCCTTACCCTAACCTTAAACCTAACTCTAACACTAACCCTTACATTTATCCTAACCCTAACATTAAACCTAACCCTAACCCTAACCCTAACCTTAACCCTAACCCTAACCTTAACACTTACCCTAACCCTAACCTTAAACCTAATCCTAACCCTAACCCTAACACTAACACTAACCGTAACCTTACGCCTAACCCTAACCCTTACTCTTACCCTAACCCTAACCCTAACTCTAACACTAACCCTTTCCCTTATCCTAACTAAAACATTAAACCTAACCCTAACCCTAACCCTAACCCTAAACTTAACCCTAACCCTAACCCTAACACTTACCCTAACCCTAACCTTAAACCTAATCCGAACCCTAACCCTAACACTAACCCTAACCATAATCGTAACCTTAACCCTAACCCTTACCCTTACCTAACCCTCACCCTAACCCAAACCGTAACCCCTACCCTTAACCTAACCCTAAACCTAACCTTAACCCCAACCCTAAATCTAACCCTCACCCTAATCCTTACCCTTACCCTAACCCTAACCCTTACCCTAACCCTAACCCTAACCCTAACTCTTACCCTAATCCTAACCCTAACCCTAACCCTAACCTTAACCTTAACCCTAATCCTAAACCTAACCCTTACCCTTACCCTAACCCTAACCCTAAACCTAACCCTAACCCTAACGCTAACCCTAACCTTAACCCTACCTCTAACCCTAAACCTAACCCTAACCTTACCCTTAACCTTAACCCTAATCCTAACCCTTACCCTTACCCTAACCCTAAACCTAACCCTATCCCTAACCCTAACCCTTACCCTTACTCTAACCGAAACCTAACCCTTACCCTAACCCGAACCCTCAACTTTACCCTTACCCTAAAAATAACCCTAACCCTACCCTAACCCTTACCCTAACCCTAACCCTAACCCTAACCTTAAACCCAACCCTAAACCCAACCCTAAACCTAACCTTTACCCTTAACCTAACCCTAACCCTAACCCTAACCCTAACCCTTACCCTAACCCTAACCCGTAACCTAACCCTAAACCTAACCCTAACCCTAACCATTACCCTTACCCTAAACCTAATTCTAACCCTAACCCGAAACCTAAACCTAACCCTTATCCTAACCCTAACCCTAAACCTAACCCTAATCCTTACCCTTACCCTAACCCTAACCCTAAACCTAACCCTAACACTAACCCTAACCCTAACACTATCCCTAACCCTTACCCTTACCCAAAGCCTAACCCTAACCCTAACCCTAAACCTTACCCTTATCCTAACCCTAACCCTATCCCTAAGACTTACTCTAACCCCTACCCTAGCCCTAAACCTTAACCTTACCCTAACCCAAATCCTAACCCTAACCCTAACCCGAAACCTAAACCTAACCCTTACCGTAACCTAACCCTAACCCTTACCCTAACCCTAACCCTAACCCTAACCTTAACCATAACGCTAACCCTAACCCTAACCCTAATCCTTACCCTTACGCTAACCCTAACCCTAACCCCTACCCTAGCCCTAACCCTAACCCTAAACCTTACCCTAAGCCTAACCCTAACCCTAACCCTAACCCTTACCCGTATCCTAACCCTAAACCTAACCCTAACCTTAACCATAACCCTAACCCTAACCCTAACCCTTACCCTTACCCTAAACCTAACCCTAACCCTAAACCTTACCCTTACCCTAACCCTATCCATAACCCTAACCCTTAACCCTACACTAACCCTAACCCTAAACCTAACCCTAAAAATATCCCCTAACCCTAACCCTAACCCTATCCCTTACCCTTACCCTAACCTTAAACCTAACTCTAACACTAACCCTTACATTTATCCTAACCCTAACATTAAACCTAACCCTAACCCTAACCCTAACCTTAACCCTAACCCTAACCTTAACACTTACCCTAACCCTAACCTTAAACCTAATCCTAACCCTAACCCTAACACTAACACTAACCGTAACCTTACGCCTAACCCTAACCCTTACTCTTACCCTAACCCTAACCCTAACTCTAACACTAACCCTTTCCCTTATCCTAACTAAAACATTAAACCTAACCCTAACCCTAACCCTAACCCTAAACTTAACCCTAACCCTAACCCTAACACTTACCCTAACCCTAACCTTAAACCTAATCCGAACCCTAACCCTAACACTAACCCTAACCATAATCGTAACCTTAACCCTAACCCTTACCCTTACCTAACCCTCACCCTAACCCAAACCGTAACCCCTACCCTTAACCTAACCCTAAACCTAACCTTAAACCCAACCCTAAATCTAACCCTCACCCTAATCCTTACCCTTACCCTAACCCTAACCCTTACCCTAACCCTAACCCTAACCCTAACTCTTACCCTAATCCTAACCCTAACCCTAACCCTAACCTTAACCTTAACCCTAATCCTAAACCTAACCCTTACCCTTACCCTAACCCTAACCCTAAACCTAACCCTAACCCTAACGCTAACCCTAACCTTAACCCTACCTCTAACCCTAAACCTAACCCTAACCTTACCCTTAACCTTAACCCTAATCCTAACCCTTACCCTTACCCTAACCCTAAACCTAACCCTATCCCTAACCCTAACCCTTACCCTTACTCTAACCGAAACCTAACCCTAACCCTAACCCTAACCCTAACCCTAACCCTTACATTTATCCTAACCCTAACATTAAACCTAACCCTAACCCTAACCCTAACCTTAACCCTAACCCTAACCTTAACACTTACCCTAACCCTAACCTTAAACCTAATCCTAACCCTAACCCTAACACTAACACTAACCGTAACCTTACGCCTAACCCTAACCCTTACTCTTACCCTAACCCTAACCCTAACTCTAACACTAACCCTTTCCCTTATCCTAACTAAAACATTAAACCTAACCCTAACCCTAACCCTAACCCTAAACTTAACCCTAACCCTAACCCTAACACTTACCCTAACCCTAACCTTAAACCTAATCCGAACCCTAACCCTAACACTAACCCTAACCATAATCGTAACCTTAACCCTAACCCTTACCCTTACCTAACCCTCACCCTAACCCAAACCGTAACCCCTACCCTTAACCTAACCCTAAACCTAACCTTAACCCCAACCCTAAATCTAACCCTCACCCTAATCCTTACCCTTACCCTAACCCTAACCCTTACCCTAACCCTAACCCTAACCCTAACTCTTACCCTAATCCTAACCCTAACCCTAACCCTAACCTTAACCTTAACCCTAATCCTAAACCTAACCCTTACCCTTACCCTAACCCTAACCCTAAACCTAACCCTAACCCTAACGCTAACCCTAACCTTAACCCTACCTCTAACCCTAAACCTAACCCTAACCTTACCCTTAACCTTAACCCTAATCCTAACCCTTACCCTTACCCTAACCCTAAACCTAACCCTATCCCTAACCCTAACCCTTACCCTTACTCTAACCGAAACCTAACCCTTACCCTAACCCGAACCCTCAACTTTACCCTTACCCTAAAAATAACCCTAACCCTACCCTAACCCTTACCCTAACCCTAACCCTAACCCTAACCTTAAACCCAACCCTAAACCCAACCCTAAACCTAACCTTTACCCTTAACCTAACCCTAACCCTAACCCTAACCCTAACCCTTACCCTAACCCTAACCCGTAACCTAACCCTAAACCTAACCCTAACCCTAACCATTACCCTTACCCTAAACCTAATTCTAACCCTAACCCGAAACCTAAACCTAACCCTTATCCTAACCCTAACCCTAAACCTAACCCTAATCCTTACCCTTACCCTAACCCTAACCCTAAACCTAACCCTAACACTAACCCTAACCCTAACACTATCCCTAACCCTTACCCTTACCCAAAGCCTAACCCTAACCCTAACCCTAA
>JANJXV010001080.1:27500-170000 GCA_024803745.1 Megascapheus bottae
CTAATCCTAACCCTAACCCTTCCCCTTCCCCTAACCCTAACCCTAAAACTAACCCTAACCCTAAACTTAACCCTAACTTTTACCTTCACCCTAAACCTAATCCTAACCCTAACCCTAACACTAACCCTAACCCTAACCTTAACCCTAACCCTAAGCCCTACCCTTACTCTAACCCTAACCCGAACCCTAATCTTAACCCCTACCCTTACCCTAACCCTAAACCTAACCTTAACCCCAACCCTAAATCTAACCCTCACCCTAATCCTAAACCTTACCCTAACCCTAACCCTAACCATAATCCTTCCCCTAACCCTAACCCTAACCCTAGCCCTTACCCTAACCCTAACCCTAACCCTAACCTTTAACCTAATCCTAACCCTAAACCTAACCCTAACCCTAAACCTAAACCTAACTCTAATCCTAAACTTAACCCTAACTCTAAACCTCACCCTATCCTAGCCCTTACCCTAACCCTAACCTAACCCTAACACTAACCTTAACCTTAACCCTAAACCTAAACCTAACCCTTAACCTTACCCTAACCCTAACCCTAAAGCTAACCCTAACCCTAACGCTAACCCTAACCTTAAACCTAACTCTAACCCTAACCGTAACCTTAACCATAACCCATACCCTAACCCTAACCCTAACCCTAACCCTTACCCTTACCCTAACCCTAACCCTAACCCTAACCCTTAACCTAACCCTAACCATAACCCTTACCCTTACCGTAACCCTAACCCTAACCCTAACCCTTACCCTTACCCTAACCCTAACCCTAACCCTACACCTAACCCTAAACCTAACCCTAACTATAACACTTAACATTATCCTAACCCTAACCCTAACCCTAACACTTACCCTTACCCTAACCCCTACCCTAACCCTAACCCTTACCCTAAACCTTACCCTAACCCTAAACCTAAACCTAACCCTAATCCTAACCCTTACCCTTACAATAAACCTAAACCTAACCCTAACCCCAATCCTAACCCTAACCCTTACCCTTACCCTAACCCTAAGGCTAACCCTAAACCTAAACCTAAATCAAACCCTAACCTTAACCATAACCCTAACCTTAACCCTAAACATAACCCTAACCCTAACCCTAACCCTAACCCTAACTCTAACCCTAAACTTAAACCTTAACCCTAACCCTAACCCTAACACTTACCCTAACCCTAACTCTAACTCTAACCCTAACCCTAACACTTACCCTAACCCTAACCCTAACCCTAAACCTAAACCTTATCATAACACTAACCCTAACATTAACCCTAACCCTTAACGTAACCCTAACACTTACCCTAACCCCTAACCATAACCCATACCCTAACCCTAACCCTAACCCTCACACCTAACCCTAACCCTAACCCTAACTCTAACACTTAACATTATTTTAACCCTAACCCTAACCCTAACACTTACCCTTACCCTAACCCCTACCCTAACCCTAACCTTTACCCTAAACCTTACCCTAACCCTAACCCTAAACCTAACCCTAATCCTAACCCTTACCCTTACAATAACACTAAACCTAACCCTAAACCTAACCTTAACCCTAACACTTACCCTTACCCTAACCCTAACCCTAACCCTAAACCTTTCCCTTACCTAAACCTAACCCTAATCCTTACCTAAACCTAACCCTAACCCTAAACCTAACCTTAACCCTAACCCTTACCGTAACGCTAATCCTAACCCTAACCCTAACCCTAACACATACCCTTACCCTAACCATAACCCTAACTCTAACCGTAACCCTAAACTTAACCCTAAACCTAACCCTAACACTAAGCGTAACCCTAAACCTAACCCTAAACCTAACCCTAACCCTAACCCTTACCCTAAACCTAACCTTAACCCCAACACTAAACCTAAACCTATCCCTAACCCCAAGCTTTACCCTTACCCTAACCCTAACCCTAAACCTAACCCTAACGCTAACCCTTACCCTAAACCTAACCCTAACCCTAAAACGAACACTAACCGTTACCTTAAAGCTAACCCTTACCCTTACCCTAACCCTAACCCTAACCCTAAACCTAACCCTAACCCTAACCCTAACCCTAACACTTACCCTAACCCTAACCCTAATCCTAACGCTTACCCTAAACTTAACCCTAACTCTAACACTTACCCTAAACCTAACCCCAACCCTAACCCTAACCCTTACCCTAACTCTAACCAAACCCTAACGCTAACCCCTAACTCTAACCCTTAACCTAACACTAACCCTAACCCTAATCCTTCACCTAACCCTAACCCTTACCCTAACCATACCCCTAACCAGAACCCTTACCTTTACCCTAACCCTAACCCTAAACCTAACCCTTACCCTTACCCTAACCCTAACCCTAACCTTAACTCTAAACCTAACCCTAACACTAACCCTTACCCTTACCCTAACCCTAACCCTAAACTTAACCCTAACCCTAAACCTATCCCTAACCCTAACCTTTACCCTTACCCTAACCCTAACCCTAAACCTAAAGCTTATCCTTACCCTAACCCTAACACTAACCTTAATGCTAACTCTAACCCTAACCCTAACCCTTACACTAACCCAAACACTAACCCTTACCCTTAACCTAAACCTAACCCTAAACCTAACCCTAACCCTAAGCTTAACCCTAAACCTAAGCTTAACCCTAACACTTACCCTAACGATATCCTTAAACCTAACCCTAACCCTAACCCTAACACTAACCTTAACCCTAATCCTAACCCTTACCCATACCCTAACCCTAACCCTAAACCTAACCCTTAACCTTACCCTAAGCCTAACCATTACCCTAACCCTAACCTTAACCCCAACACTAAACCTATCCCTAACCCTAAACCTAACCCTAACCCTTAACCTTACCCTAACCCAATCCCTACACCTAACATTAACCCTAACCATAACCCTTACCCTAACCCTAACCCTAATCCTAACCCTAACCCTTACACTTACCCTAACCCAATTCCTAAACCTAACCCTAACCTTAACCCTAACCCTTACCCTAACTCTAACCCTAAACCTAACCCTAAGCCTTACACTTACCATAACCCTAACCCTAACCGTAAAACTAACCCCAACCCTAACCTTAATCCTAACCCTAAACCTAACACTAACCCTAACCCTAACACTTACCCTTACCCTAAACCTAAACCTAACTCTAATCCTAACCTTAACCCTAACTCTAAACCTCACTCTACCCTAGCCCTTACCCTAACCCTAATCCTAACCCTAACACTAACCTTAACTTTAACCCTAACCCTAAACCTAACTCTTACCCTTACCTTAACCCTAACCCTTAACCTTACCGTAACCCTAACGCTAACCTTAAACTTAACCCTAACTCTAACTCTAACCCTAACCTTAACCATAACCTTAACACTAATCCTAACCCTTACCTTTATCCTAACCCTAAACCTAACCCTAACCCTAACCCTAACCCTTACCCTAACCCTAACCCTTATCCTTAAGCTAACCCTGAACCTAACCATAACCCTAATCCTTACCCTTACCCTAACCCTAACCCTAACCCTAAGCCTTACCGTTACGCTAAACCTAACTCTAACCCTTACCATAAACCTATCCCTAACCCTAACCCTAACCCTAACACTGACCCCAACACATACGCTTACCCTAACCCTAACCCTAACCCTAACCGTAACCCTAAACCTAAACCTAACCCTAACCCTAACCCTAACCCTACCCCTAACCCTTACCCTTACCCTAACCCTAACCCTAAACCTAACCCTAACCCTTACCCTTACCCTCATCCTAACACTAACGTTAACCCTAACTTTAACCCTAACCCTAACATTAACCCTAACCCTTATCCTTACCCTACCCATAACCCTAACCCTAAACCTAACCCTAACCCTAAACCTAACCCTTAACCTTACCATAACTATAACCCTAAACCTAACCCTAACCCTTACCCTTACCCTAACCCTAACCCTAAACCTTACCCTAACCCTAACCCTAACCTTAACCCTAACCCTAAACCTAACAATTGCCCCAACCCTAAACCTAACCCTAAACCTAACCCTAACCCTAAACCTAACCCTTACCCTTTCCCTAACCGTAACCCTAAACTTAACCATAACCCTAACCCTAAACCTTACCCTAACCCTAACCCCAATCCTAAGCCTAACCCTTACCCTTACCCTTACCCTAACCCTAAGGCTAACCCTAAACCTAAACCTAAATCTAACCCTAACCTTAACCCTAACCCTAACCCTAACCCTAACCCTAACCCTAACCCTAACCCTTACCCTAACCCTAAACTTAAACCTTAACCCTTACCCTAAACCTAACCCTAACCCTAACACTTACCCTAAACCTAACTCTACCTCTAACCCTAACCCCAATCCTAACCCCAACCCTTACCCTTACCCTAACCCTAAGGCTAACCCTAAACCTAAACCTGAATCAAACCCTAACCTTAACCCTAACCCTAACCCTGAACCTAAACCTAACCCTAACCCTAACCCTAACCCTTACCCTAACCCTAAACTTAAACCTTAACCCTTACCCTAACCCTAACCCTAACCCTAACCCTAACACTTCCCCTAACCCTAACTCTAACTCTAACCCTAACCCTAACCATTACCGTAACCCTAACCCTAACCCTAAACCTAACCCTTATCGTAACACTAACCCTAACATTAACCCTAACCCTTAACCTAACACTAACACTTACCCTAACCCCTAACCATAAACCATATCCTAACACTAACCCTAACCCTAACCCCTAACCCTAACCCTAACCCTAACCCGAACCCAAACCCTAACCCTAACCCTAACTCTAACACTTAACATTATCCTAACCCTAACGCTAAGCCTAACACTTACCCTTACCCTAACCCCTACTCTAACCCTAACCCTTACCCTAAACCTTACCCTAACCCTAACCCTAAACCTAACCCTAATCCTAACCCTTACCCTTACAATAACCCTAAACCTAACCCTACCCTAACCTTAACCCTAACACTTACCCTTACCCTAAACCTAACCCTAACCCTAAACCTTACCCTTACCTAAACCTAACCCTAATCCTTACCCTAAACCTAACCCTAACCCTAACCCTAACCTTAACCCTTACCCTTACCGTAACGCTAATCCTAACCCTAACCCTAACCCTAACACATACCCTTACCCTAACCCTAACCCTAACTCTAATCTTAACCCTAAACCTAACCCTAAACCTAACCCTAACCCTAAGCGTAACCCTAAACCTAACCCTAAACCTAACCCTAACCCTAACCCTTACCCTAAACCTAACCTTAACCCCAACACTAAACCTAAACCTATCCCTAACCCCAACCTTTACCCTTACCCTAACCCTAACCCTAAACCTAACCCTAACGCTAACCCTTACCCTAAACCTAACCCTAATCCTAACCTTAAATCTTACCCTTACACTAAACCTAACCGTAACCCTAAAAGAAACCCTAACCGTTACCTTAACCCTAACCCTTACCCTTACCCTAACCTTAACCCTAACCCTAAACCTAAACCTAAACCTAACCCTAACCCTAACACTTACCCTAACCCTACCCCTAATCCTAACGCTTACCCTAACCTTAACCCTAACTCTAACACTTACCCTAACCCTAACCCAAACCCTAATCCTAACCCTTACCCTAACTCTAACCAAACCCTAACGCTAACCCCTAACTCTAACCCTTAACCTAACCCTAACCCTAACCCTAACTCTTAAACTAACCCTAAACCTTACCTAACCATAACCCTAACCATAACCCTTACCCTTACCCTAACCCTAACCCTAAACCTAACCCTTACCCTTACCATAACCCTAACCCTAAACTTAACTCTAAACCTAACCCTAACACTAACCCTTACCCTTACCCTAACCCTAACCCTAAACTTAACCCTAACCCTAAACCTATCCCTAACCCTAACCTTTACCCTTACCCTAACCCTAACCCTAAACCAAAACCTTACCCTTAGCCTAACCTTAACACTAACCTTAATGCTAACTCTGACCCTAACTCTAACCCTTACACTAACCCAAACACTAACCCTTACCCTTAACCTAAACCTAACCCTAACCCTAACCCTAAACCTAACCCTAACCCTAACCTTAACCCTAAACCTAACCTTAACCCTAACACTTACCCTAACGCTAACCTTAAACCTAACCCTAACCCTAACCCTAACACTGACCTTAACCCTAACCCTAACCCTTACCCATACCCTAACCCTAACCCTCAACCTAACCCTTAACCTTACCCTAACCCTAAACCTAACCTTAACTCCAACCCTAAATCTAACGCTAACCCTAACCCTAAACCTTACCCTACGCCTAACCCTTACCCTAACCCTAACCTTAACCACAACACTAAACCTAACCCTAACCCTTAACCTTACCCTAACCCAACCCCTAAACCTAACATTAACCCTAACCATAACCCTTACCCTAACCCTAATCCTAACCCTAACCCTTACACTTAACCTAACCCAATCCCTAAACCTAACCCTAACCTTAACCATAAACCTTACCCTAACCCTAACCCTAACGCTAACCCTAACCCTTACACTTACCCTAACCCTAACCCTAACCGTAAAACTTACCCCAACCCTAACCTTAACCCTAACCCTAACCCTAACCCTTACCCTAATTCTAAACCTTACCCTAAGCCTAACTCTTACCCTAACCCTAACCCTAACCTTAACTCTAAACCTAACCCTAACACTAACCCTTACCCTTACCCTAACCCTAACCCTAAACCTAACCCTAACCCTAAACCTATCCCTAACCCTAACCTTTACCCTTACCCTAACCCTAACCCTAAACCAAAACCTTACCCTTAGCCTAACCCTAACACTAACCTTAATGCTAACTCTGACCCTAACTCTAACCCTTACACTAACCCAAACACTAACCCTTACCCTTAACCTAAACCTAACCCTAAACCTAACCCTAACCCTAAGCTTAACCCTAAACCTAACCTTAACCCTAACACTTACCCTAACGCTAACCTTAAACCTAACCCTAACCCTAACCCTAACACTGACCTTAACCCTAACCCTAACCCTTACCCATACCCTAACCCTAACCCTCAACCTAACCCTTAACCTTACCCTAACCCTAAACCTAACCTTAACTCCAACCCTAATTCTAACGCTAACCCTAACTCTAAACCTTACCCTACGCCTAACCCTTACCCTAACCCTAACCTTAACCCCAACACTAAACCTAACCCTAACCCTTAACCTTACCCTAACCCAACCCCTAAACCTAACATTAACCCTAACCATAACCCTTACCCTAACCCTAACCCTAATCCTAACCCTAACCCTTACACTTAACCTAACCCAATCCCTAAACCTAACCCTAACCTTAAACATAAACCTTACCCTAACCCTAACCCTAAACCTAACCCTAACCCTTTCACTTACCCTAACCCTAACCCTAACCGTAAAACTTACCCCAACCCTAACCTTAACCCTAACCCTAACCCTAACCCTTACCCTAATTCTAAACCTTACCCTAAGCCTAACTCTTACCCTAACCCTAACCTTAACCCCAACACTAAACCTAACCCTAACCCTAAACCTAACCCTAACCGTTACCCTTAACCTAACCCTAACCCTAAACCTAACCCTAACCCTAACCCTAACCTTAACCCTAAACCTAACCTTAAACCTAACACTTACCCTAACGCTAACCTTAAACCTAACCCTAACCCTAACCCTAACACTAACTTTAACCCTATCCCTAACCCTTACCCTAAACCTTCCCCTAAGCCTAACCCTAACCCTTACCCTTACCTTAACCCTAACCCTAATCCTAACCCTAAACCTAACACTAAGCCTAACACATACACTTACCCTAACCCTAACCCTTAACCTAACCCTAACCCTAACCCTAACCCTAATCCTAACCCTAACCCTTCCCCTTAGCCTAACCCTAACCCTAAAGCTAACCCTAACCCTAAACTTAACACAAACCTTTACCCTCACCCTAACCCTAACCCTAACCCTAAACCTAACCTTAACCCTAACCCTAACCCTAACCCTTACCTTTACCCTAACCCTAACCCTAACCATAATCCTTAACCTAACCCTAACCCTAACCCTAGCCCTTACCCTAACCCTAACCCTAACCCTAACCCCTAACCCTAACCCTTAACCTAATCCTAACCCTAAGCCTAACCCTAACCCTTACCCTTACCCTAAACCTAAACCTAACTCTAATCCTAAACTTAACCCTAACTCTAAACCTCACCCTACCCTAGCCCTTACCCTAACCCTAACCCTAACCCTAACACTAACCTTAACCTTAACCCTAAACCTAAACCTAACCCTTAACCTTACCCTAACCCTAACCCTAAAGCTAACCCTAACCCTAACGCTAACCCTAACCTTAAACCTAACTCTAACCCTAACCCTAACCTTAACCATAACCTTAACACTAATCCTAACATTTACCCTTATCCTAACCCTAAACATAACCCTAAACCTAACCCTAACTCTTACAATTACCCCAACCGGAAACCTAACCCTAACCCAAACCCTCAACCTTACCCATACCCTAAACCTAACCCGAACCCTTACCGAAAACCTTCCCCGAAGCCTAACCCTAACCCTTACCCTTACTTTAACCCTAACCCTAATCCTAACTCTAACCCTAACACAAACCCTAACACATACACTTACCCTAACCCTAACCCTTAACCTAACCCTAACCCTAACCCTAACCCTAATCCTTACCCTAAAACTAACCTTAACCCTAGCCCTTACCCTAACCCTAACCCTAACCTTAACCCTAACCTTAACCTTAACCCTAACCCTAACCCTAACCCCTAACCCTAACCGTAACCCTAACCCTAACCCTAACCCTCACCCTTACCCTAACCCTAACCTTAATGCTAACCCTAACCCTAACCCTAAAACTTACACTTATCCTAAACCTAAACCTAAACCTAACCTTAACCCTAACCCTAACCCTAACCATAACCCTTACCCTTACCCTAATCCTACCCTAACCCTAACCCTAATCTTAACGCTAACCCTAAACCTTACCCTAACCCTAACCTTAACCCTAACCCTTACCCTTTTCCTAACCCTAAACCTAAACCTAACCCTAAACCTAACACTAACCCGAACCCTTACCTTTACCCTTATCCAAACCCTAACCCTAACCCTATACTTAACCTAACCCTAATCCTAACCCTTACCCTAACCATAACCCTAACCCTAACCCTAACCCTAACCCTAATCCTAACCCTAATTCTTACCCTTACCCTAACCCTAACCCTAAACCTAACATTAACCCTAAACCTTACCTTTAACCTAATCCTAACCCAATCCCTAACCCTAACACTTTCCCTTACCCTAACCCAAACGCTAAACCTAACCCTAACCCTAACCCTAACACTTACCCTAGCCCTAACACTAACCCTAACCCTTACCCTAACCCTAACCCTAACCCTTACCCTTTCCTTAACCCTAACCCTAACTCTAACACTAACCCTTACCCTTAACCTAACCCTAAACCTAACCGTAACACTAACCTTAAATCTAACCCTAACCCTAACCCTAACACTTACCCTAACCCTAACCTTAACCCTAACCCTAAGCCTTACCCTTACCCTAATCCTAAACCTAACGCTAACCCTAACCCTTATCCTTACCCTAACCCTAAACCTTACCCTAACCCTAAACTTAAATCCAACACTAAACCTAACCCTAACCCTAAACTTAACCCTAAACCTTACCATTACCCTAAACCAAATCCTAACCCTAACCCTAACCCTAACACTTACCCTTACCCTAACCCTAACCCTAACCCTAAAACTAACCCTAACCCTAAACATAACCCTACCCTAACCCTAACCCTTACCCTAAACCTAACCCTAACCCTAACCCTAACCCTTCCCCTTCCCCTAACCCTAAACCTAACCCTAACCCTAACCCTTACCCTTACCCTAAGCCTAATTCTAACTCTAACTCGAAACCTAAACCTAACCCTTACCCTAATCCTAACCCTAACCCTTACCCTAACCCTAACGCTAACCCTAACCTTAACCCTAACGCTAATCATAACCCTAACCCTAATTCTTACCCTTACCCTAACCCTAAACCTAACCCTAACTCTAACCCTAACCCTAACACTTACACTATCCCTAACCCTTACCCTTACCCTAAGCCTAACCCTAAACCTAACACTAACCCTAAACCTTACCTTTACCCTCACCCTAACCCTATCCCTAACCCTACCCCTTACCCTTACCCTATCCCTAACCCTAACCTTAACCCTAACCCTAACCTTAACCCTAACCCTTACACTTACCCTAACCCTAAACCTAAACCTAACCCTAACCCTAACCCTATCCCTAACCCTAACCCTTACCCTTACCCTAACCCTAACCTTAAAACTAACCCTAAACATATCCCCTAATCCTAACCCTAACCCTAACCCTTACCCTTACCCTAACCCTAACCCTAACTCTAACACTAACCCTTACCCTTATCCTAACCCTAACATTAAACCTAACCCTAACCCTAACCCTAACCCTAACCTTAACCCTAACCCTAACCCTAACACTTACCCTAACACTAAACTTAAACCTAATCCTAACCCTAACCCTAACACTAACCTTAACCCTAACCTTAACCCTAACCCTAAGCCCTACCCTTACTCTAACCCTAACCCTAACCCTAACTGTAACCCCTACCCTTACCCTAACCCTAAACCTAACCTTAACCCCAACCCTAAATCTAACCCTCACCCTAATCCTAAACCTTACCATAACCCTAACCCTAACCATAATCCTTACCCTAACCCTAGCCCTTACCCTAAACCTAACCCTAACCCTAAACCTAACCCCTAATCCTAACCCTTAACCTAATCCTAACCCTAACCCTAACCCTAAACCTAAACCTAACTCTAATCCTAAAGTTAACCCTAACTCTAAACCTCACCCTACCCTAGCCCTTACCCTAACCCTAACCCTAACCCTAACACTAACCTTAACCTTAACCCTAAACCTAAACCTAACCCTTAACCTTACCCTAACCCTAACCGTAAAGCTAACCCTAACCCTAACGCTAACCCTAACCTTAAACCTAACTCTAACCCTAACCCTAACCTTAACCATAACCCATACCCTAACCCTAACCCTAACCCTAACCCTTACCCTTACTCTAACCCTAACCCTAACCCTAACCCTTAACCTAACCCTAACCCTAACCCTTACCCTTACCCTAACCCTAACCCTAACCCTAACCCTTACCCTAACCCTAACCCTAAACCTAACCCTAACCCTAACCCTAACCCTTACTCTTACCCTAACCCTAACCCTAAACCTAACCCTAACCCTAACCCTTAACCTAACCCTAACCCTAAACCTAACCCTAACCCTAAAACTAACCCTTACCCTAACTCTAACCCTAAACCTAATCCTAACCCTTATCCTAACCCTAACCCTAAACCTAACCCTTAACCTAAACCTAACCCTACCCCTAACCCTTACCCTTACTCTATCGCTAACCCTAACCCTAACCTAACCCTTACAGTAACCCTTACCCTTACCCTTACCCTATCCCTAACCTTATCCCAACCCTAACCCTATCCCTAAACCCTAACCCAAATCATTAACGTAACCCTAACCCTAACCCTAACCCTAACCCTTACCCTTACCCTAAGAATAACTCTAACCCTAACATGAACCCTAACACTAACTCTTACCCGAACAGTAATCCTAAAGGTTACCCTAACCCTAACCCTAACCTTAACCCTAACGCTAACCCTAACCCTAACCCTAACCCTTACCCTAACTCTAACCCTAAACCTAACCCTAATCCTAAACCTAACACTAACCCTAACACTTACCCTAACCCTAACCCTAATCCTAACCCTACCCTTACCATTACCCTAATCCTAACGCTAACCCTAAACCTTACCCTAACCCTAACCTTAACCCTAACCCTTACCCTTATCCTAACCCTAAACCTAAACCTAACCCTAAACCTAACACTAACCCTAACCCTTACCTTAACCCTTACCCTAACCTTAACCCTAACCCTAAACTTAACCCTAACCCTAACCCTAACCCTTACCCTAACCATAACCCTAACACTAACCTCCCCCTTACCCTTACCCTAACCCTAACGCTAACCTTACCCCTAACCCTAACCCTAAACCTAACCCTTACCCTTACCCTTTCCCTAACCCTAATCATAACCCTAACACTTAAACTTACCCTAACACTAACCCTAACCCTAACCCTAACCCTAACACTTACCCTCACCCTCACCCTAATCCTAACCCTAATTCTTACCCTTACCCTAACCCTAACCCTTACCCTAAACTGAACCCTAACCCTAACCCTATCCCTAACCCTTACCCTTACCCTAAGCCTAAACCTAAACCTAACATTAACCCTAACCCTTAACTTTAACCTAACCCTAACCCAATCCCTAATCCTAACCCTTTGCCTTACCCTAACCCAAACGCTAAACCTAACCCTAACCCTAACCCTAACACTTACCCTAGCCCTAACACTAACCCTAACCCTTACCCTAACCCTAACCCTAACCCTTACCCTTTCCCTAACCCTAACCCTAACTCTAACACTAACCCTTACCCTTAACCTAACCCTAACCCTAAACCTAACCCTAACCCTAACCGTAACACTAACTTTAAATCTAACCCTAACCCTAACACTTACCCTAACCCTAACCTTAACCCTAACCCTAACCCTTATCCTTACCCTAACCCTAAACCTAACCCTAACCCTAACCCGTACCCTTACCCTAACCCTAAACCTATCCTTAACCCCAAACCTAAATCTAACCCTAACCCTAACCCTAACCTTATCCTAACCCTAACCCTTAACCTAACCCTAAACTTAACCCCAACACTAAACCTAACCCTAACCCTAAACGTAACCCTAAACCTTACCCTTACCCTAAACCAAATCCTAACCCTAACCCTAACCCTTACCCTTACCCTAACCCTAACCCTAACCCTAAAACTAACCCTAACCCTAAACATAACCCTAACCCTAACCCTAACCCTTACCCTAAACCTAACCCTAACCCTAACCATAACCCTTACCATTACCCTAACCCTAAACCTAACCCTTACCCTAACCCTTACCCTTACCCTAAGTCTAATTCTAACCCTAACCCGAAACCTAAACCTAACCCTTACCCTAATCCTAACCCTAAACCTTACCCTAAACCTAACGCTAACCCTAACCTTAACCCTAACGCTAATCATAACCCTAACCCTAATTCTTACCCTTACCCTAACTCTAACCCTAACCCTAACCCTAACACTTACACTATCCCTAACCCTTACCCTTACCCTAAGCCTAACCCTAAACCTAACACTAATCATAACCCTAACACTTAAACTTACCCTAACACTAACCCTAACCCTAACCCTAACCCTAACACTTACCCTAACCCTCATCCTAATCCTAAAACTAACACTTACCCTTACCCTAACACCTTCCCTACCCCTACACTAACCCTAACCCTAACCCTAACCCTCACCCTTACCCTAAGCCTAAAACTAAACCTAACACTAACCCTAACCCTTACCCTAACCCTAACCCTAACCCTTACCCTTTCCCTAACCCTAACCCTAACTCAAACACTAACCCTTACCCTTAACCTAACCCTAACCCTAAACCTAACCCTAACTCTAACCGTAACACTAACCTTAAATCTAACCCTAACCCTAACCCTAACACTTACCCTAACCCTAACCTTAACCCTAACCCTAACCCTTACCCTTACCCTAACGCTAAACCTAACCCTAACCCTAACCCTTACCCTTACCCTAACCCTAAACCTATCCTTAAACCCAACCCTAAATCTAACCCTAACCCTAACCCTAACCTTATCCTAACCCTAACCCTTACCCTAACCCTAAACTTAACCCCACCACTAAACCTAACCCTAACCCTAAACGTAACCCTAAACCTTACCCTACCCTAAACCAAATCCTAACCCTAACCCTAACCCTAACCTTAACCCTAATCCTAACCCTTACCCTTACCCTAACCCTAAACCTAACCCTAACCCTAACCCTTACCCTTACCCTAATCCTAAACCTATTTTTAACCCCAACCCTAAATCTAACCCTAACCCTAACCCTAACCTTATCCTAAACCTAACCCTTACCCTAACCCTAAAGTAAACCCCAACACTAAACCTAACCGTAACCCTAAACGTAACCCTAAACCTTACCCTTACCCTAAACCAAATCCTAACCCTAACCCTAACCCTTACCCTTACCCTAACCCTAACCCTAACTCTGAAACTAACTCTAACCCTAAACATAACCCTAACCCTAAAACTAACCCTAACCCTAAACATAACCCTAACCCTAACCCTAACCCTTACCCTAAAACTAACCCTAACCCTAAACCTAACCCTTACCATTACCCTAACCCTAACCCTAACCCTAACCCTTACCCTTACCCTAAGCCTAATTCTAAACCTAACCCGAAACCTAAACCTAACCCTTACCCTAATCCTAACCCTAAACCTTACCCAAACCCTAACGCTAACCCTAACCTTAACCCTAACGCTAATCATAACCCTAACCCTAATTCTTACCCTTACCCTAACCCTAAACCTAAACCTACCCCTAACCCTAACCCTAACCCTAACCCTAACACTTACACTATCCCTAACCCTTACCCTTACCCTAAGCCTAACCCTAAACCTAACACTAACCCTAAACCTTACCTTTACCCTAACCCTAACCCTATCCCTAATCCTACCCCTTACCCTTACCCTATCCCTAACCCTAACCGTAACCCTAACCCTAACCTTAACCCTAACCCTTACTCTTACCCTAACCCTAACCCTAAACCTAACCCTAACCCTAACCCTAACCCTATCCCTAACCCTAACCCTTACCCTTACCCTAACCGTAACACTAAACCTAACCCTATACATATCCCCTAATCCTAACCCTAATCCTAACCCTTACCCTTACCCTAACCCTAACCCTAACTCTAACACTAACCCTTACCCTAATCCTAACCCTAACATTAAACCTAACCCTAACCCTAACCCTAACCTTAACCCTAACACTAACCCTAACACTTACCCTAAACCTAACCTTAAACCTAATCCTAACCCTAACCCTAACACTAACCCTAACCCTAACCTTAACCCTAACCCTAACCCTTACCCTTACTCTAACCCTAACCCTAACCGTAACCCCTACCCTTACCCTAACCCTAAAACTGACCTTAACCCCAACCCTAAATCTAACCCTCACCCTAATCCTAAACCTTACCCTAATCCTAACCCTTAACCTAACCCTAACCTTAACCCTAACCCTAACCCTTATCCTTACCCAAACCCTAAACCTAATTCTAACCCTTACCCTTACCCTAACCCTAAACCAACTTAACCCCAACCCTAAATCTGACCCTAACCGTAACCCTAAACCTTACCCTAACCCTACCCCTTACCCTAACCCTAACCTTAATCCCAACACTAACCCTAACCCTAAACCTAAAACTAACCCTAACCCTTACCCTAACCCAAACCCTAAACGTAACCCTTACCATAACCATAACCCTTGCCCTAACCCTAACCCTAATCCTAACCCTAACTCTTACCCTTACCCTAACACTAACACTAACCTTAACCCTAACGCTAATCATAACCCTAACCCTAATTCTTACCCTTACCCTAACCCTAACCCTAACCCTAACTCTAACCCTAACCCTAACACTTACACTATCCCTAACCCTTACCCTTACCCTAAGCCTAACCCTAAACCTAACACTAACCCTAAACCTTACCTTTACCCTCACCCTAACCCTATCCCTAACCCTACCCCTTACCCTTACCCTATCCCTAACCCTAACCTTAACCCTAACCCTAACCTTAACCCTAACCCTTACACTTACACTAACCCTAACCCTAAACCTAACCCTAACCCTAACCCTATCCCTAACCCTAACCCTTACCCTTACCGTAACCCTAACCTTAAAACTAACCCTAAACATATCCCCTAATCCTAACCCTAACCCTAACCCTTACCCTTACCCTAACCCTAACCCTAACTCTAACACTAACCCTTACCCTTATCCTAACCCTAACATTAAACCTAACCCTAACCCTAACCCTAACCCTAACCTTAACCCTAACCCTAACCCTAACACTTACCCTAACACTAAACTTAAACCTAATCCTAACCCTAACCCTAACACTAACCTTAACCCTAACCTTAACCCTAACCCTAAGCCCTACCCTTACTCTAACCCTAACCCTAACCCTAACTGTAACCCCTACCCTTACCCTAACCCTAAACCTAACCTTAACCCCAACCCTAAATCTAACCCTCACCCTAATCCTAAACCTTACCATAACCCTAACCCTAACCATAATCCTTACCCTAACCCTAGCCCTTACACTAAACCTAACCCTAACCCTAAACCTAACCCCTAATCCTAACCCTTAACCTAATCCTAACCCTAACCCTAACCCTAAACCTAAACCTAACTCTAATCCTAAAGTTAACCCAAACTCTAAACCTCACCCTACCCTAGCCCTTACCCTAACCCTAACCCTAACCCTAACACTAACCTTAACCTTAACCCTAAACCTAAACCTAACCCTTAACCTTACCCTAACCCTAACCCTAAAGCTAACCCTAACCCTAACGCTAACCCTAAACTTAAACCTAACTCTAACCCTAACCCTAACCTTAACCATAACCCATACCCTAACCCTAACCCTAACCCTAACCCTTACCCTTACTCTACCCTAACCCTAACCCTAACCCTTAACCTAACCCTAACCCTAACCCTTACCCTTACCCTAACCCTAACCCTAACCCTAACCCTTACCCTAACCCTAACCCTAAACCTAACCCTAACCCTAACCCTAACCCTAACCCTTACTCTTACCCTAACCCTAACCCTAAACCTAACCCTAACCCTAACCCTTAACCTAACCCTAACCCTAAACCTAACCCTAACCCTAAAACTAACCCTTACCCTAACTCTAACCCTAAACCTAATCCTAACCCTTATCCTAACCCTAACCCTAAACCTAACCCTTAACCTAAACCTAATCCTACCCCTAACCCTTACCCTTACCCTAACCCTAAACCTAAACCTAAACCTAACCCTAAACCTAAGCCTTACCCTTACCCTAACCCTAAACCTAACCTTAACCCCAACCCTAAATCTAACCCTAACCCTAACCCTAACTTTACCCTAAGCCTAACCCTTACCCTAACCCTAAACTTAACCCCAGCACTAAACCTAAACCTCACCCTAAACCTAACCCTAAACCTTAACTTTACCCTAACCCAAATCCTAACCCTAACCCTAACCCGAAACCTAAACCTAACCCTTACCCTAACCTAACCCTAACCCTTAACCTAACCCTAACCCTAACCCTAACCTTAACCATAACGCTAACCCTAACCCTAACCCTAATCCTTACACTTACCCTAACCCTAACCCTAACACTAAACCTAACCCTAACCCTAACCCTAACCCTAACACTATCCCTAACCCTAACCCTATCCCTAACACTTACTCTAACCCCTACCCTAGCCCTAACCCTAACCCTAAACCTTACCCTAAGCCTAACCCTAACCCTAACCCTAACCCTTACCCGTATCCTAACCCTAAACCTAACCCTAACCTTAACCATAACCCTAACCCTAACCCTAACCCTTACCCTTACCCTAAACCTAACCCTAACCCTAAACCATACCCTTACCCTAACCCTATCCATAACCCTAACCCTTAACCCTACACTAACCCTAACCCTAAACATAACCCTAAAAATATCCCCTAACCCTAACCCTAACCCTATCCCTTACCCTTACCCTAACCCTAACCCTAACTCTAACACTAACCCTTACATTTATCCTAACCCTAACATTAAACCTAACCCTAACCCTAACCCTAACCTTAACCCTAACCCTAACCTTAACACTCACCCTAACCCTAAGCTTAAACCTAATCCTAACCCTAACCCTAACACTAACACTAAACGTAACCTTAAGCCTAACCCTAACCCTTACCCTTACCCTAACCCTAACCCTAACTCTAACACTAACCCTTTCCCTTATCCTAACTAAAACATTAAACCTAACCCTAACCCTACCCTAACCTTAACCCTAACCCTAACCCTAACACTTACCCTAACCCTAACCTTAAACCTAATCCTAACCCTAACCCTAACACTAACCCTAACCATAATCGTAACCTTAACCCTAACCCTTACCCTTACCTAACCCTCACCCTAACCCAAACCGTAACCCCTACCCTAACCCTAACCCTAACCCTAACCCTAACCCTTACCCTAACCCTAACCCTAACCCTAATCCTTACCCTAATCCTAACCCTAACCCTAACCCTAACCTTAACCTTAACCCTAATCCTAAACCTAACCCTTACCCTTACCCTAACCCTAACCCTAAACCTAACCCTAACCCTAACGCTAACCCTAACCTTAACCCTACCTCTAACCCTAACGCTAACCCTAACCTTACCCTTAACCTTAACCCTAATCCTAACCATTACCCTTACCCTAACCCTAAACCTAACCCTAACCCTAACCCGAACCCTCAACCTTACCCTTACCCTAAAAATAACCCTAACCCTACCCTAACCCTAACCCTAACCCTAACCCTAACCTTAAACCCAACCCTAAACCCAACTCTAACCCTAACCCTAACCCTAATCCTAACCCTAACCCTTACCCTTACCCTAAACCTAACCCTAACCCTAAACCTTACCCTAACCCTAACCTTAACCCTAACCCTAACCGTAACCCTAACCCTAACCTAACCCTTATCCTAACCCTAACCATAACCCTAACCCTTAAACTAATCCTAACACTAACCCTAACCCCTAAACCTAACAATTACCCTAACCCTAACACTAACCCTAACCCCTAATCCTAAGCCTAACCCTAACCCTTACACTTATCCTAACCTTAACCCTATCCCTAACACTTACTCTAACCCCTACCCTAGCCCTAACCCTAACACTAAAACTTACCCTAAGCCTAACCCTAACCCTACATCTAACCCTTACTCGTACCCTAACCCTAAACCTAACCCTAAACTTAACCATAACCCTAACCCTAACCCTTACCCTTAACCTAACCCTAACCCTAACCCTAACACTTACCCTTACCTTACCCTAACCCTAACCCTTATCATAACCTTAACCCTAAACATAACACTAAACCCTAACCCTAACCCGTAACCTAACCCTAAACCTAACCCTAACCCTAACCATTAACCTTACCCTAAGCCTAATTCTAACCCTAACCCGAAACCTAAACCTCACCCTTATCCTAACCCTAACCCTAACCCTAACCCTATGCCTAACCCTAACCCTAACCTTAACCCTAACGCTAACCCTAGCCCTAACCCTAATTCTTACCCTTACCCTAACCCTAACCCTAAACCTAACCCTAACCCTAACCCTAACCCTAACCCTAACACTATCCCTAACCCTTACTCTTACCCTAAGCCTATCCCTAAACCTAACACTAACCCTAAACCTTACCTTTACCCTAACCCTAACCCTACCCTACCCCTACCCCTTACCCTTACCCTATCCCTAACCCTAACCTTAACCCTAACCCTAACCCTATCCCTAACCCTAAACCTTACCCTAACCCTAACCCTAACCCTTACCCTAACCCTAACCCTAACCCTAACCCTAACCCTTACCCTAACCCTAACCCTATCCCTAACCCTAACCCTAACCCTAACACTTACCCTTACCTTACCCTAACCCTAACCCTTATCCTAACCCTAACCCTAACCCTAACACTAAACCCTAACCCTAACCCTAACCTTAAACCTAACCCTAACCCTAACCCTAACACTAAACCTAACCCTAACCGTAACCTTAACCCTAACCCTTACCCTTACCTAACCCTAAACCTAACCCAAACCGGAACCCCTACCCTTACCCTAACCTTAAACGTAACCTTAACCCCAACCCTAAATCTAACCCTCACCCTAAACTTAACCCTTACCCTAACCCTAACCCTTACCCTAACCCTAACCCTAACCCTAACCCTTACCCTAACCCTAACCCTAACCCTAAACCTAACCCTTACCCTAACCCTAACCTTAACCCCAATACTAAACCTAACCCTAACCCTAAACCTAACCCTAAACCTTATCCTTACCCTAACCCTAACCCAAACCCTAAGCGTAACCCTAACCGTAACCATAACCCTTAACCTAACCATAACCCTAATCCTAACCCTAAACCTTACCCTTACCCTAACACTAACCCTAACCCTAAAACTAACCCCAACCCTAAACTTAACCCTCACCCTAACCCTAATCCTAACCCTGACCCTAACTCTAAACCTAATCCTAACCCTAACCCTTCCCCTTACCCTAACCCTAACCGTAAAACTAACCGTAACCCTGAACTTAACCCTAACTTTTACCCTCACCCTAACCCTAACCCTAACCCTAAACCTAACCCTAACCTTAACCCTAACACTAACCCTTACCCTTCCCCTAACCCTAACCATAATCCTTACCCTAACCCTAACCCTAACCCTAGCCCTTAACCTAACCCTAACCCTAACCCAAAACAATAACCCTAACCCTTTACCTAACCCGAACCCTAAACCTAACCCTAACCCTTACCCTTACCCTAACCCTAAACCTAACTCTAATCCTAACCTTAACCCTAACTCTAAACCTTACCCTACCCTAACCTTTACCATACTCCTAACCCTAACCCTAACCCTAACCTTAACCTTAACCCTAATCCTATCCTTACCCTTACCCTTACCCTAACCCTAACCCTAAACCTAACCCTAACCCTAACACCTGACTCTAACCATAACCCTAACCCTGAAACTTACCCTAACACTAACCCTAACCCTAACGCTAACCCTAAATCTAACCCTACCCTAAAACTTACCCTTACCCTAACTCTAACCCTAACCCTAACCCTAACCCTTATCTTACCCTAACACTAACCCTAACAATTAAAATAAACCTAACCAAACCCTAACCCTTACCCTTACCCTATCGCTAACCCTAACGCTAACCCTAACACATACAATAACCATTACCCTTACCCTAATCGTAACCCTAACCTTAACTCAACCCTAAACCTAACCCTAACACTAACCCTAACCCCTACACTTACCCTAACCCTAACCATAACCCTAACGCTAATCCTAACCCTAACACTTACCCTTACCCTAACCCTAACCTTTATCCTAACCCTAACCCTAACCCTAAACCCTAACCCTAACCCTAACCCTTAACCTAACCCTAACCCTACC
This sequence comes from Megascapheus bottae, assembly GCA_024803745.1. Lineage (NCBI taxonomy): Eukaryota > Metazoa > Chordata > Mammalia > Rodentia > Geomyidae > Megascapheus > Megascapheus bottae. Next base: position 48,805 of record JANJXV010001080.1, read on the forward strand.
CTAACCCTTACCCTTACCCTAAGCATAACTCTAACCCTCACCCGAAACCTAACCCTAAACCTTACCCTAACCGTAAACCTAACCGTTACCCTAAAGCTAACCCTAACACTAAACTTAACCCTAACGCTTACCCTAACCATAACCCTAATCCTTACCCTTACCCTAACCCTAACCCTAAAGCTAACACTAACCCTAACCTTAAACCTAAACCTAACCCTAACCTTAACCCTAACCCTAACCCTAACCCTAACACTTACCCTAACCCTAACCTTGAACCTAATCCTAACCCTAACCCTAGCACTAACACTAACCCTAACCTTAACCCTAACCCTAACCCTTACCCTAACCCTAACCCTAACTCTAACACTAACCCTTACCCTTATCCTAACTCCAACATGAAACCTAACCCTAACCCTAACCTTAACCCTAACCCTAACCCTAACCCTAACACTTACCCTAACCCTAACCTAAAACCAAATCCTAACCCTAACCCTAACACTAGACCTAACCCTAACCGTAACCTTATCCCTAACCCTTACCCTTACCTAACCCTAACCCTAACCCAAACCGGAACCCCTACCCTTACCCTAACCTTAAACGTAACCTTAACCCCAACCCTAAATCTAACCCTCACCCTAAACTTAACCCTTACCCTAACCCTAACCCTTACCCTAACCCTAACCCTAACCCTAACCCTTACCCTAACCCTAACCCTAACCCTAAACCTAACCCTTACCCTAACCCTAACCTTAACCCCAATACTAAACCTAACCCTAACCCTAAACCTAACCCTAAACCTTATCCTTACCCTAACCCTAACCCAAACCCTAAGCGTAACCCTAACCGTAACCATAACCCTTAACCTAACCATAACCCTAATCCTAACCCTAAACCTTACCCTTACCCTAACACTAACCCTAACCCTAAAACTAACCCCAACCCTAAACTTAACCCTCACCCTAACCCTAATCCTAACCCTGACCCTAACTCTAAACCTAATCCTAACCCTAACCCTTCCCCTTACCCTAACCCTAACCGTAAAACTAACCGTAACCCTGAACTTAACCCTAACTTTTACCCTCACCCTAACCCTAACCCTAACCCTAAACCTAACCCTAACCCTAACCCTAACAATAACCCTTACCCTTCCACTAACCCTAACCATAATCCTTACCCTAACCCTAACCCTAACCCTAGCCCTTACCCTAACCCTAACCCTAACCCAAAACAATAACCCTAACCCTTTACCTAACCCGAACCCTAAACCTAACCCTAACCCTTACCCTTACCCTAACCCTAAACCTAACTCTAATCCTAACCTTAACCCTAACTCTAAACCTTACCCTACCCTAACCTTTACCATAATCCTAACCCTAACCCTAACCCTAACGTTAACCTTAACCCTAATCCTATCCTTACCCTTACCCTTACCCTAACCCTAACCCTAAACCTAACCCTAACCCTAACACCTGACTCTAACCATAACCCTAACCCTGAAACTTACCCTAACACTAACCCTAACCCTAACGCTAACCCTAAATCTAACCCTACCCTAAAACTTACCCTTACCCTAACTCTAACCCTAACCCTAACCCTAACCCTTATCTTACCCTAACACTAACCCTAACAATTAAAATAAACCTAACCAAACCCTAACCCTTACCCTTACCCTATCGCTAACCCTAACGCTAACCCTAACACATACAATAACCATTACCCTTACCCTAATCGTAACCCTAACCTTAACTCAACCCTAAACCTAACCCTAACACTAACCCTAACCCCTACACTTACCCTAACCCTAACCATAACCCTAACGCTAATCCTAACCCTAACACTTACCCTTACCCTAACCCTAACCCTTATCCTAACCCTAACCCTAACCCTAAACCCTAACCCTAACCCTAACCCTTAACCTAACCCTAACCCTACCCTAACCCTTACCCTTACCCTAAGCATAACTCTAACCCTCACCCGAAACCTAACCCTAAACCTTACCCTAACCGTAAACCTAACCGTTACCCTAAAGCTAACCCTAACACTAAACTTAACCCTAACGCTTACCCTAACCATAACCCTAAACCTTACCCTTACCCTAACACTAACCCTAACCCTAAAACTAACCCCAACCCTAAACTTAACCCTCACCCTAACCCTAATCCTAACCCTGACCCTAACTCTAAACCTAATCCTAACCCTAACCCTTCCCCTTACCCTAACCCTAACCGTAAAACTAACCGTAACCCTGAACTTAACCCTAACTTTTACCCTCACCCTAACCCTAACACTAACCCTAAACCTAACCCTAATCCTAACCCTAACAATAACCCTTACCCTTCCACTAACCCTAACCATAATCCTTACCCTAACCCTAACCCTAACCCTAGCCCTTACCCTAACCCTAACCCTAACCCAAAACAATAACCCTAACCCTTTACCTAACCCGAACCCTAAACCTAACCCTAACCCTTACCCTTACCCTAACCCTAAACCTAACTCTAATCCTAACCTTAAGCCTAACTCTAAACCTTACCCTACCCTAACCTTTACCATAATCCTAACCCTAACCCTAACCCTAACCTTAACCTTAACCCTAATTCTATCCTTACCCTTACCCTTACCCTAACCCTAACCCTAAACCTAACCCTAACCCTAACACCTGACTCTAACCATAACCCTAACCCTGAAACTTACCCTAACACTAACCCCAACCCTAACGCTAACCCTAAATCTAACCCTACCCTAAAACTTACCCTTACCCTAACTCTAACCCTAACCCTAACCCTAACCCTTATCTCACCCTAACACTAACCCTAACAATTAAAATAAACCTAACCAAACCCTAACCCTTACCCTTACCCTATCGCTAACCCTAACGCTAACCCTAACACATACAATAACCATTACCCTTACCCTAATCGTAACCCTAACCTTAACTCAACCCTAAACCTAACCCTAACACTAACCCTAACCCCTACACTTACCCTAACCCTAACCATAACCCTAACGCTAATCCTAACCCTAACACTTACCCTTACCCTAACCCTAACCCTTATCCTAACCCTAACCCTAACCCTAAACCCTAACCCTAACCCTAACCCTTAACCTAACCTTAACCCTACCCTAACCCTTACCCTTACCCTAAGCATAACTCTAACCCTCACCCGAAACCTAACCCTAAACCTTACCTTAGGGTAAACCTAACCGTTAAACCTAACCGTTACCCTAAAGCTAACCCTAACACTAAACTTAACCCTAACGCTTACCCTAACCATAACCCTAATCCTTACCCTTACCCTAACCCTAACCCTAAAGCTAACACTAACCTTAACCTTAAACCTAAACCTAACCCTAACCTTAACCCTAACCCTAACCCTAACCCTAACACTTACCCTAACCCTAACCTTAAACCTAATCCTAACCCTAACCCTAGCACTAACACTAACCCTAACCTTAACCCTAACCCTAACCCTTACCCTAACCCTAACCCTAACTCTAACACTAACCCTTACCCTTATCCTAACTCCAACATGAAACCTAACCCTAACCCTAACCCTAACCTTAACCCTAACCCTAACCCTAACCCTAACACTTACCCTAACCCTAACCTAAAACCAAATCCTAACCCTAACCCTAACACTAAACCTAACCCTAACCGTAACCTTAACCCTAACCCTTACCCTTACCTAACCCTAACCCTAACCTAAACCGTAACCCCTACCCTTACCCTAACCCTAAACCTAACCTTAACCCCAACCCTAAATCTAACCCTCACCCTAACCTAACCCTTACCCTAACCCTAACCCTTACCCTAACCCTAACCCTAATCCTAACCCTAACCCTTACGCTTACCCTAACCCTAACCCTAACCCTTACCCTAACCCTAACCTTAACCCCAATAGTAAACCTAACCCTAACCCTAACCTAACCCTAACACTTATCCTTACCCTAACCCTAACCCAAACCCTAAACGTAACCCTAACCGTAACCATAACCCTTACCCTAACCTGAACCCTAATCCTAACCCTAACCCTTACCCTTACCCTAACACTAACCCTAACCCTAAAACTAAACCCAACGCTAAACTTAACCCAAACCCTAAACGTAACCCTAACCGTAACCATAACCCTTACCCTAACATTAACCCTAATCCTAAACCTAACTCTTACCCTTAACCTAACACTAAACCTAACCCTAAAACTAACCCCAACCCTAAAATTAACCCTAACCCTAACCCTAACCCTAACCCTTACCCTAACCCTAAACCTAATCCTAACCCTAACCCTTCCCCTTCCCCTAACCCTAACCCTAAAACTAACCCTAACCCTAAACTTAACCCTAACTTTTACGCTCACCCTAACCCTAACCCTAACCCTAAATCTAACCCTAACCCTAACCCTAACCCTTACTCTAACCCGAAACCTAACCCTAACCCGAACCCTCAACCTTACCCTTACTCTAAAAATAACCCTAACCCTTACCCTAAACCTTGCCCGAAACCTAACCCTAACCCTTACCCTTAGCTTAAGCCTAATCCTAACCCTAACCCTAACACTAACCTTTACCCTTACTCTTCCCCTAAACCTAACCCTAACCCTAAACTTAACCCCAACCCTAAACCTAACTCTAACCCTAACCCTTACCCTTACCCTAAACCTAAACCTAAACATAATCCTAACCCTAATCCTAACCCTAACCCTTACCCTAACCCAAACCCTAATCCTAACTGTAACCCTTAACCTTAGCCTAATCCTAACCCTAGCCCTTACCCTAAACCTAAACCTAAACCTAACCCCTAACCCTAACCCTTAACCTATCCATAAACCTAACCCTAACCCTAACCCTTACCCTAAGCCTAACCCTATCCCTAACCCTAACCTTAACCTTAACCCTAACCCTAACCCTAACCCTAACCCTTACCCTTACCCTAACCCTAAACCTAAACCTAACTCTTACCCTAAACTTAAACCTAACTCTAACACTAACCCTAACCTTAACCTTAACCTTAACCTTAACACTAATTCTAAACCTTACCCTTACCCTAAGCCTAAATCTAACCCTAACCCTAACCCTAACCTTTACCCTTACCCCAACCCTAACTATAACCCTAACCCGAACCCTCAACCTTACCCTTACCCTAAACCTAACCCTAACCCTTACCCTAAACCTACCCCTAACCCTAAACCTAATCCTTACCCTTACCTTAACCATAATCCTAACCCTAACCCTAACACTCACCCTAACACATACACTTACCCTAACCCTAACCCTAACCGTAACCCTATACCTAACCCTAACCCTAACCCTACCCTAACCCTTACCCTAACCCTAACCCTAAACCTAACCCTAACCCTAACCCTAACACTAACCCTTACCCTTACCCTAACCCTAACCATAACCCTTACCCTAACCCTAACCCTAACCCTAGCCCTTACCTAACCCTAACACTAACATAAAACAAAAACCCTAACCCTTAACCTAACCCGAAACCTAAACCTAACCCTAACCCTTACCCTTACCCTAAACCTAAACCTAACTCTAATCCTAACCTTAACCCTAACTCTAAACCTTACCCTACCCTAAACTTTACCCTAATCCTAACCCTAACCCTAACCCTAACCTTAACCTTAACCCTAATCCTAAACCTAACCCTTACCCTTACCCTAACCCTAACCCTAACCCTAACGCTAACCCTAACCTTAACCCTACCTCTAACCCTAACCCTAACCTTACCCTTAACCTTAACCCTAATCCTAACCCTTACCCTTACCCTAACCCTAAACCTAAACTTAACCCCAACCCTAAATCTAACCCTCACCCTAATCCTAACCCTTACCCTAACCCTAATCCTAACCCTAACCCTAACCCTTACCCTTACCCTAACCCTAACCCTAACCCTAACCCTAACCTTAACCCTAACCATAACCCTAAGGTTAACCCTTACCCTTACCCTAACCCTAACCCTAACCCTAAACCTAACCCTAACATAACCCTAACCCTAACACCTGACCCTAACCCTAAACCTAACCCTGAAACTTACCCTAACACTAACCCTAACCCTAACTCTAACACTTACCCTAACTCTAACCCTAACCCTTACCCTTACCCTAACCCTAACCCTAACCTTAACGCCAACTCTAAACCTAACCCTAACCCTAACCCTAACCCTTACCCTAACGCTAACCCTAAACCTAACCCTACTCTAAAACTTACCCGTACCCTAACTCTAACCCTAACCCTAAACCTAACCCTTATCTTACCCTAACACTAACTCTAACAATTAAAATAAACCTAACCAAACCCTAACCCTTACCTTACCCTATCGCTAACCTTAACCCTAACCCTAACACATACAATAACCCTTACCCTTACCCTAATCGTAACCCTAACCTTAACTCAACCCTAAACCTAACCCGAACCCTAACCCTAACCCCTACACTTACCCTAACCCTAACCATAACCCTAACGCTAATCCTAACCCTAACACTTACCCTTACCCTAACCCCAACCCTTATCCTAACCCTAACCCTAACCCTAACCCTAACCCTTACCCTTCCCCTAAGCATAAATCTAACCCTCACCCGAACCCTAACCCTAACCTTAACCCTAACCCTAACCCTAACCCTAACACTTACCCTAACACTAACCTTAAACCTAATCCTAACCCTAACCCTAACACTAACACTAACCCTAAAACTAACCCGAACCCTAAACTTAACCCTAACCCTAACCCTTACCCTAACCCTAAACCTAATCCTAAACCTAACCCTTCCCCTTCCCCTAACCCTAACCCTAAAACTAACCCTAACCCTAAACTTAACCCTAACTTTTACCCTCACCCTAACACAAACCCTAACCCTAACCCTAACACTAACCCTTACCCTTATCCTAACCCTAACCATAATACTTACCCTAACCCTAACCCTAACCCTAGCCCTTACCCTAACCCTAACTCTAACCTAAAACAATAACCCTAACCCTTAACCTAACCCAAACCCTAAACCTAACCCTAACCCTTACCCTTACCCTAACCCTAAACCTAACTCTAATCCTAACCTTAACCTTAACTCTAAACCTTACCCTACCCTAACCTTTACCCTAATCCTAACCCTAACCCTAACCCTAACCTTAACCTTAACCCTAATCCTAAACCTAACCTTTACCCTTACTCTAACCCTAACCCTAAACCTAACCGTAACCCTAACACTAACCCTAATCTTAACCCTACCTCTAACCCTAACCCTAACCTTACCCTTAACCTTAACCCTAATCCTAACCCTTACCCTAACCCTAACCCTTACCCTTACCCTTACCCTAACCCTAACCCTAACCCTAACCCTTACCCTTACCCTTACCCTAACCCTAACCCTAACCCTAACCCTTACCCTTACCCTAATCCTAACCCTAACCCTAAACCTTACCCTAACCCTGACCTTAACCCTATCCCTTACCCTAACCCCAACCCTAAACCTAAACCGAACGCTAAACTTATCCCTAACACTAACTCTTATCCTGACCCTAACCCTAACCCTAAACCTAAACCAAACCATAACTCCTAACCCTAACCGTAACCATAACCCTAACTCTAACGCTTACCCTTACCCTAACCCTAACCTTAATGCTACCCTAACCTAAACCCTAACCCTTACCCTTATCCTAACCCTAAACCTAAACCTAACCCTAACCCTAACCTTAACCCTAACCATAACCCTAAATCTAACCCTTACCCTTACCCTTACCCTTACCCTAACCCTAACCCTAACCCTAAACCTAACCCTAACCTAACCCTAACCCTAACACCTGACCCTAACCCTAACCCTAACCTTTACCCCAACTCTAAACCTAACCCTAACCCTAAACCTAACCCTTACCCTAACGCTAACCCTAAACCTAACCCTACTCTAAAACTTACCCTTACCCTAACTCTAACCCTAACCCTAACCCTAACCCTTATCTTACCCTAACACTAACCCTAACAATTAAAATAAACCTAACCAAACCCTAACCCTTACCCTTACCCTATCGCTAACCCTAACCCTATCCCTAACACATACAATAACATTACCCATATCCTAATCGTAACCCTAACCTTAACTCAACCCTAAACCTAACCCTAACCCTAAACCTAACCCCTACACTTACCCTAACCCTAACCATAATCCTAACACTAATTCTAACCCTAACACTTACCCTTACCCTAACCCTAACCCTTATCCTAACCCTAACCCTAACCCTAAACCCTAACCCTAACCCTTAACCTAACCCTAACCCTAACCCTTACCCTTACCCTAAGCATAACTCTAACCCTCACCCGAACCCTAACCCTAAACCTTACCCTAACCCTAACCCTAACCGTTACCCTAACCCTAAACCTAACCCTAAACTTAACCCTAACGCTTAGCCTAACCTTAACCCTAATCCTTACCCTTACCCTAACCCTAACCCTAAACCTAACACTAACCCTAACCTTAAACCTAAACCGAACCCAAACCTTAACCCTAACCATAACCCTAACCCTAACACTTACCCTAATCCTAACCTTAAACCTAATCCTAACCCAAACCCTAACACTAACACTAACCCTAACCTTAACCCTAACCCTAACCCTAACCCTTACCCTTACCCTAACCCTAACCCTAACTCTAACACTAACCCTCACCCTTATCCTAACTCCAACATTAAACCTAACTCTAACCCTAACCCTAACCTTAACCCTAACACTAACCCTAACCCTAACACTTACCCTAACCCTAAACTTAAACCTAATCCTAACCCTACCCCTAACACTAACCCTAACCCTAACCGTAACCTTAACCCTAACCCTTACCCTTACCTAACCCTAACCCAAACCGTAACCCCTACCCTTACCCTAACCCTAAACCTAACCCTAACCCTAACCCTAACCCTAACCCTTACCCTAACCCTTACCCTAACCCTAACACTAACACTTACCCTTACCCTTACCCTAACCCTAACCCGAACCATGATCCTTACCCTAACCCTAACCCTAACCCTAGCCCTTACCCTAACCCTAACCCTAACCCAGAAAATAACCCTAACCCTTAACCTAACCGGAACCCTAAACCTAACCCTAAACCTTACCTTTACGCTAACCCTAAACCTAACTCTAATCCTAACCTTAACCCTAACTCTAAACCTTACCCTACCCTAAACTTTACCCTAATCCTAACCCTAACCCTAACCCTAACCTTAACCATAACCCTAATTCTAAACCTAACCCTTACCCTTACCCTAACCCTAACCCTAACCCTAACCCTAACCCTAACGCTAACCCTAACCTTAACCCTATCTCTAACCCTAACCCTAACCTTACCCTTAACCTTAACCCTAATCCTAACCCTTACCCTTACCCTAACCATAAACCTAACCTTAACCCCAACCCTAAATGTAACCCTCACCCTAATCCTAACCCTTACCCTAACCCTAACCCTTACCCTAACCCTAACCCTAACCCTAACCCTAACGCTAACCCTAAACCTAACCCTACTCTAAAACTTACCCGTAACCTAACTCTAACCCTAACCCTAACCCTAACCCTTAACTTACCCTAACACTAACCCTAACAATTAAAATAAACCTAACCAAACCCTAACCCTTACCTTCCCCTATCGCTAACCTTAACCCTAACCCTAACACATACAATAACCCTTACCCTTACCCTAATCGTAACCCTAACCTTAACTCAACCCTAAACCTAACCCTAACCCTAAACCTAACCCCTACACTTACCCTAACCCTAACCATAAACATAACACTAATTCTAACCCTAACACTTACCCTTACCCTAACCCTAACCCTTATCCTAACCCTAACCCTAACCCTAAACCCTAACCCTAACCCTTAACCTAACCCTAACCCTAACCCTTACCCTTACCCTAAGCATAACTCTAACCCTCACCCGAACCCTAACCCTAAACCTTACCCTAACCCTAACCCTAACCGTTACCCTAACCCTAAACCTAACCCTAAACTTAACCCTAACGCTTAGCCTAACCTTAACCCTAATCCTTACCCTTACCCTAACCCTAACCCTAAACCTAACACTAACCCTAACCTTAAACCTAAACCGAACCCAAACCTTAACCCTAACCATAACCCTAACCCTAACACTTACCCTAATCCTAACCTTAAACCTAATCCTAACCCAAACCCTAACACTAACACTAACCCTAACCTTAACCCTAACCCCAACCCTAACCCTTACCCTTACCCTAACCCTAACCCTAACTCTAACACTAACCCTCACCCTTATCCTAACTTCAACATTAAACCTAACTCTAACCCTAACCCTAACCTTAACCCTAACACTAACCCTAACCCTAACACTTACCCTAACCCTAAACTTAAACCTAATCCTAACCCTACCCCTAACACTAACCCTAACCCTAACCGTAACCTTAACCCTAACCCTTACCCTTACCTAACCCTAACCCAAACCGTAACCCCTACCCTTACCCTAACCCTAAACCTAACCCTAACCCTAACCCTAACCCTAACCCTTACCCTAACCCTTACCCTAACCCTAACACTAACACTTACCCTTACCCTTACCCTAACCCTAACCCGAACCATAATCCTTACCCTAACCCTAACCCTAACCCTAGCCCTTACCCTAACCCTAACCCTAACCCAGAAAATAACCCTAACCCTTAACCTAACCGGAACCCTAAACCTAACCCTAAACCTTACCTTTACGCTAACCCTAAACCTAACTCTAATCCTAACCTTAACCCTAACTCTAAACCTTACCCTACCCTAAACTTTACCCTAATCCTAACCCTAACCCTAACCCTAACCTTAACCATAACCCTAATTCTAAACCTAACCCTTACCCTTACCCTAACCCTAACCCTAACCCTAACCCTAACGCTAACCCTAACCTTAACCCTATCTCTAACCCTAACCCTAACCTTACCCTTAACCTTAACCCTAATCCTAACCCTTACCCTTACCCTAACCATAAACCTAACCTTAACCCCAACCCTAAATGTAACCCTCACCCTAATCCTAACCCTTACCCTAACCCTAACCCTTACCCTAACCCTAACCCTAACCCTAACCCTAACGCTAACCCTAAACCTAACCCTACTCTAAAACTTACCCGTAACCTAACTCTAACCCTAACCCTAACCCTAACCCTTAACTTACCCTAACACTAACCCTAACAATTAAAATAAACCTAACCAAACCCTAACCCTTACCTTCCCCTATCGCTAACCTTAACCCTAACCCTAACACATACAATAACCCTTACCCTTACCCTAATCGTAACCCTAACCGTAACTCAACCCTAAACCTAACCCTAACCCTAACCCTAACCCCTACACTTACCCTAACCCTAACCATAACCCTAACGCTAATCCTAACCCTAACACTTACCCTTACCCTAACCCCAACCCTTATCCTAACCCTAACCCTAACCCTAACCCTAACCCTTACCCTTCCCCTAAGCATAACTCTAACCCTCACCCGAACCCTAACCCTAAACCTTACCCTAACCCTAACCCTAACCGTTACCCTAACCCTAACCCTAACCCTAAACTTAACCCTAACCCTAACCCTAATCCTTTCCCTTACCCTAACCCTAACCCTAAACCTAACAGTAACCCTAACATTAAACCTAAACCGAACCCTAACCTTAACCCTAACCCTAACCCTAACCCTAACACTTACCCTAACACTAACCTTAAACCTAATCCTAACCCTAACCCTAACACTAACACTAACCCTAAAACTAACCCGAACCCTAAACTTAACCCTAACCCTAACCCTTACCCTAACCCTAAACCTAATCCTAACCCTAACCCTTCCCCTTCCCCTAACCCTAACCCTAAAACTAACCCTAACCCTAAACTTAACCCTAACTTTTACCCTCACCCTAACCCTAACCCTAACCCTAAACCTAACCCTAACCCTAACACTAACCCTTACCCTTATCCTAACCCTAACCATAATACTTACCCTATCCCTAACCCTAACCCTAGCCCTTACCCTAACCCTAACTCTAACACAAAACAATAACCCTAACCCTTAACCTAACCCGAACCCTAAACCTAACCCTAACCCTTACCCTTACCCTAACCCTAAACCTAACTCTAATCCTAACCTTAACCTTAACTCTAAACCTTACCCTACCCTAACCTTTACCCTAATCCTAACCCTAACCCTAACCCTAACCTTAACCCCAACCCTAAATCTAACCCTCACCCTAATCCTAACCCTTACCCTAACCCTAACCCTAACCCTTACCCTAACCCTAACCCTAACCCGAACCCTTACCCTTACCCTTACCCTAACCCTAACCCTAACCCTAACCCTTACCCTTACCCTAATCCTAACCCTAACCCTAAACCTTACCCTAACCCTAACCTTAACCCTATCCCTTACCCTAACCCCAACCCTAAACCTAAACCGAACGCTAACCTTATCCCTAACCCTAACTCTTATCCTGACCCTAACCCTAACCCTAAACCTAAACCTAACCATAACCCCTAACCCTAACCGTAACCATAACCCTAACTCTAACGCTTACCCTTACCCTAACCCTAACCTTAATGCTAACCGTAACCTAAACCCTAACCCTTACCCTTATCCTAAGCCTAACCCTAACCCTAAACCCTAACCCTAACCCTTAACCTAACCCTAACCCTAACCCTAACCCTTACCCTTACCCTAAGCATAACTCTAACCCTCACCCGAACCCTAACCCTAAACCTTACCCTAACCCTAACCCTAACCGTTACCCTAACCCTAACCCTAACCCTAAACTTAACCCTAACGCTTACCCTAACCTTAACCCTAATCCTTACCCTTACCCTAACCCTAACCCTAAACCTAACACTAACCCTAACCTTAAACCTAAACCGAACCCAAACCTTAACCCTAACCCTAACCCTAACCCTAACACTTACCCTAATCCTAACCTTAAACCTAATCCTAACCATAACCCTAACACTAATACTAACCCTAACCTTAACCCTAACCCTAACCCTTACCCTTACCCTAACCCTAACCCTAACTCTAACACTAACCCTTACCCTTATCCTAACTCCAACATTAAACCTAACTCTAACCCTAACCCTAACCTTAACCCTAACACTAACCCTAAGCCTAACACTTACCCTAACCCTAAACTTAAACCTAATCCTAACCCTAACCCTAACACTAACCCTAACCCTAACCGTAACCTTAACCCTAACCCTTACCCTTACCTAACCCTAACCCAAACCGTAACCCCTACCCTTACACTAACCCTAAACCTAACCTTAACCCCAACCCTAAATCTAACCCTCACCCTAATCCTAACCCTTACCCTAACCCTTACCCTAACCCTAACACTAACCCTTACCCTTACCCTAACCCTAACCATAACCCTAACCCTAACACTTACCCTAAACCTAACCTTAACCCCAATACTAAACCTAACCCTAACCCTAAAACTAACCCTAAACCTTATCCTTACCCAAACCCTAAACGTAACCCTAACCGTAACCATAACCCTTACCCTAACCCTAACCCTAATCCTAACCCTAACCCTTACCCTTACCCTAACACTAACCCTAACCATAAAACTAACCCCAAACCTAAACTTAACCCTAACCCTAACCCTTAACCTAACCCTAAACCTAATCCTAACCCTAACCCTTCCCCTTACCCTAACCCTAACCCTAAAACTAACCCTAACCCTAAACTTAACCCTAACATTAACCCTCACCCTAACCCTAACCCTAACCCTAAACCTAACCCTAACCCTAACCCTAACACTAACACTTACCCTTACCCTTACCATAACCCTAACCCGAACCATAATCCTTACCGTAACCCTAACCCTAACCCTAGCCCTTACCCTAACCCTAACCCTAACCCAGAAAATAACCCTAACCCTTAACCTAACCGGAACCCTAAACCTAACCCTAAACCTTACCTTTACCCTAACCCGAAACCTAACTCTAATCCTAACCTTAACCCTAACTCTAAACCTTACCCTACCCTAAACTTTACCCTAATCCTAACCCTAACCCTAACCCTAACCTTAACCATAACCCTAATTCTAAACCTAACCCTTACCCTTACCCTAACCCTAACCCTAACCCTAACCCTATCCCTAACGCTAACCCTAACCTTAACCCTATCTCTAACCCTAACCCTAACCTTACCCTTAACCTTAACCCTAATCCTAACCCTTACCCTTACCCTAACCATAAACCTAACCTTAACCCCAACCCTAAATGTAACCCTCACCCTAATCCTAACCCTTACCCTAACCCTAACCCTTACCCTAACCCTAACCGTAACCCTAAGCCTAACCCTTACCCTTACCCTAACCTAACCCTAACCCTAACCCTAACCCTTACCCTAACCCTAACCTTAACCCCAATACTAAACCTAACCCTAACCCTAAACCTAACCCTAATCCTTATCCTTACCCTAACCCTAACCCAAAACCTAAACGTAACCCTAACCGTAACCATAACCCTTACCATAACCCTAACCCTAATCCTAACCCTAACTTTTACCCTTACCCTAACACTAACCCTAACCCTAAAACTAACCCCAACCCTAAACTTAACCCTAACACAACCCTAACCCTAACCCTTACCCTAACCCTAAACCTAATCCTAACCCTAACCCTTCCCCTCACCCTAACCCTAACCCTAAAACTAACCCTAACACTAAACTTAACCCTAACTTTTACCCTCACCCAAACCCTAACCCTAACCCTAAACCTAACCCTAACCCTAACCCTAACCCTAACCCTAACACTAACCCTTACCCTTACCCTAACCCTAACCCTAACCATAATCCTTACCCTAACCCTAATCCTAAACGTAGCCCTTACCCTAACCCAAACCCTAACCCAAAACCCTAACCCTTACCCTTAACCTAACCCGAACCCTAAACCTAACCCTAACCCGTACCCTTACCATAACCCTAAACCTAACTCTAATCCTAAACTTAACCCTAACACTAAACCTTACCCTACCCTAACCCTTACCCTAATCCTAACCCTAACCCTAACCCTCACCTTAACCTTAACCCTAATCCTAAACCTAACCCTTACCCTTACCCTAACCCTAACCCTAAACCTAACCCTAACCCTAACGCTAACCCTAACCTTAACCCTACCTCTAACCCTAACCCTAACCTTACCCTTAACCTTAACCCTAATCCTAACCCTTACCCTTACCCTAACCCGAAACCTAACCCTAACCCGAATCCTCAACCTTACCCTTACCCTAAAAATAACCCTAAACCTTACCCTAAACCTTGCCCGAAACCTAACCCTAACCCTTACCCTTAGCTTAACCCTAACCCTAACCCTAACCCTAACACTAACCTTTACCCTTACCCTTCCCCTAAACCTAACCCTAACCCTAAACTTAACCCCAACCCTAAACCTAACTCTAACCCTAACCCTTACCCTTACCCTAAACCTAACCCTAAATGTAATCCTAACCCTAATCCTAACCCTAACCCTTACCCTAACCCAAACCCTAATCCTAACTGTAACCCTTAACCTTTGCCTAATCCTAACCCTAGCCCTTACCCTAAACCTAAACCTAAACCTAACCCCTAACCCTAACCCTTAACCTATCCATAACCCTAACCCTAACCCTAACCCTTACCCTTACCCTAACCCTAACTCTTACCCTAAACTTAAACCTAACTCTAACACTAACCCTAACCTTAACCTTAACCTTAACACTAATTCTAACCCTTATCCTTACCCTAACCCTAAATCTAAACCTAACCCTAACCCTAACCTTTACCCTTACCCCAACCCTAACTATAACCCTAACCCGAACCCTCAACCTTACCCTTACCCTAAACCTAACCTAACCCTTACCCTAAACCTACCCCTAACCCTAACCCTAATCCTCACCCTTACCTTAACCATAATCCTAACCCTAACCCTAACCCTAACACTAACCCTAACACATACACTTACCCTAACCCTAACCCTAATCATAACCCTATACCTAACTCTAACCCTAACCCTACCCTAACCCTTACCCTAACCCTAACCCTAAACCAAACCCTAACCCTAACCCTAACACTAACCCTTACCATTACCCTAACCCTAACCCTAACCATAATCCTTACCCTAACCCTAACCCTAACCCTAACACTTACCTAACCCTAACCCTAACATAATACAATAACCCTAACCCTTAACCTAACCCGAAACCTAAACCTAACCCTAACCCTTACCCTTACCCTAACCCTAAACCTAACTCTAATCCTAACCTTAACCCTAACTCTAACCCTTACCCTACCCTAAACTTTACCCTAATCCTAACCCTAACCCTAACCCTAAACTTAACCTTAACCCTAATCCTAAAACTAACCCTTACCCTTACCCTAACCCTAACCCTAAACCTAACCCTAACCCTAACGCTAACCCTAACCTTAACCCTACCTCTAACCCTAACCCTAACCTTACCCTTAACCTTAACCCTAATCCTAACCCTTACCCTTACCCTAACCCTAAACCTAACCTTAACCCCAACCCTAAATCTAACCCTCACCCTAATCCTAACCCTTACCCTAACCCTAACCCTTACCCTAACCCTAACCCTAACCCTAACCCTAATCCTTACCCTTACCCTAATACTAACCCTAACCCTAACCCTTACCCTTACCCTTACCCTAATCCTAACCCTAACCCTAAACCTTACCCTAACCCTAACCTTAACCCTTCCCTTACCCTAACCCCAACCCTAAAACTAAACCAAACGCTAACCTTATCCCTAACCCTAACTCTTATCCTGACCCTAACCCTAACAGCTAAACCTAAACCTAACCATAACCCCTAACCCTAACCGTAACCATAACCCTAACTCTAACGCTTACCCTTACCCTAACCCTAACCTTAATGCTAACCCTAACCTAAACCCTAACCTTACTCTTATCCTAACCCTAAACCTAAACCTAAACCTAACCCTAACCCTAACCTTAACCCTAACCATAACCCTAAAGCTAACCCTTACCCTTACCCTAACCCTAACCATAACCCTAAACCTAACCCTAACCCTAACACCTGACCCTAACCCTAAACCTAACCCTGAAACTTACCCTAACACTAACCCTAACCCTAACCCTAACACTTACCCTAACCCTAACCCTAACCCTTACCCTTACCCTAACCCTAACCCTAACCTTAACCCCAACTCTAAACCTAACACTAACCCTAACCCTAACCCTTACCCTAACGCTAACCCTAAACCTAACCCTACCCTAAAACTTACCCTTACCCTAACTCTAACCCTAACCCTAACCCTAACCCTTATCTTACCCTAACACTAACCCTAACAATTAAAATAAACTTAACCAAACCCTAACCCTTACCCTTACCCTATCGCTAACCCTAACCCTAACCCTAACACATACAATAACCTTACCCTTACCCTAATCGTAACCCTAACCTTAACTCAACCCTAAACCTAACCCTAACCCTAACCCTAACCCCTACACTTACCCTAACCCTAACCATAACCCTAACGCTAATCCTAAGCCTAACACTTACCCTTACCCTAACCCCAATCCTTATCCTAACCCTAACCCTAACCCTAACCCTTACCCTTACCCTAAGCATAACTCTAACCCTCACCCGAAACCTAACCCTAAACCTTACCCTAACCCTAACCCTAACCGTTACCCTATCCCTAACCCTAACCCTAAACATAACCCTAACGCTTACCCTAACCCTAACCCTAATCCTTACCCTTACCCTAACCCTAACCCTAAACCTAACAGTAACCCTAACTTTAAACCTAAACCGAACCCTAACCTTAACCCTAACCCTAACCCTAACCCTAACACTTACCCTAACACTAACCTTAAACCTAACCCTAACCCTAACCCTAACCCTAACACTAACCCTAAAACTAACCCGAACCCTAAACTTAACCCTAACCCTAACCCTAACCCTAACCCTAACCCTTACCCTAACCCTAACCCTTCCCTTACCCTAACCCTAACCCTAAAACTAACCCTAACCATAAACTTAACCCTAACTTTTACCCTAACCCTAACACTAACCCTAACCCTAAACCTAACCCTAACCCTAACACTAACCCTTACCCTTATCCTAACCCTAACCATAATACTTACCCTAACCCTAAACCTAACCCTAGCCCTTACCCTAACCCTAACTCTAACCCAAAACAATAACCCTAACCCTTAACCTAACCTGAATCCTAAACCTAACCCTAACCCTTACCCTTACCCTAAACCTAAACCTAAACCTAACTCTAATCCTAACCTTAACCTTAACTCTAAACCTTACCCTACCCTAACCTTTACCCTAATCCTAACCCTAACCCTAACCCTAACGTTAACCTTAACCCTAATCCTAAACCTAACCCTTACCCTTACCCTTACCCTAACCCTAACCCTAAACATAACCGTAACCCTAACGCTAACCCTATCCATAACCCTACCTCTAACCCTAACCCTAACCTTACCCTTAACCTTAACCCTAATCCTAACCCTTACCCTTACCCTAACCCTAAACCTAACCTTAACCCCTACCCTAAATCTAACCCTCACCCTAATCCTAACCCTTACCCTAACCCTAACCCTTACCCTTACCCTAACACTAACCCTAACCCTTACCCTTACCCTAACCCTAACCCTAACCCTAACCCTTACCCTTACCCTAATCCTAACCCTAAACCTTACCCTAACCCTAACCTTAACCCTATCCCTTACCCTAACCCCAACCCTAAACCTAAACCGAACGCTAACTTTATCCCTAACCCTAACTCTTATCCTGACCCTAACCCTAACCCTAACCCTAAACCTAACCATAACCCCTAACCTTAACCGTAACCATAACCCTAACTCTAATGCTTACCCTTACCCTAACCCTAACCTTAATGCTAACCCTAAACTAAACCCTAACCCTTACCCTTATCCTAACCCTAAACCTAAACCTAACCCTAACCCTAACCTTAACCCTAACCATAACCCTAAAGTTAACCCTTACCCTTACCCTAACCCTAACCCTAACCCTAAACCTAACCCTAACATAACCCTAACCCTAACACCTGACCCTAACCCTAAACCTAACCCTGAAACTTACCCTAACACTAACCCTAACCCTAACTCTAACACTTACCCTAACCCTAACCCTAACCCTTACCCTTACCCTAACCCTAACCCTAACCTTAACCCCAACTCTAAACCTAACCCTAACCCTAACCCTAACCCTTACCCTAACGCTAACCCTAAACCTAACCCTACTCTAAAACTTACCCGTACCCTAACTCTAACCCTAACCCTAACACCTATCTTACCCTAACACTAACCCTAACAATTAAAATAAACCTAACCAAACCCTAACCCTTACCTTACCCTATCGCTAACCTTAACCCTAACCCTAACACATACAATAACCCTTACCCTTACCCTAATCGTAACCCTAAACTTAACTCAACCCTAAACCTCACCCTAACCCTAACCATAACCCCTACACTTACCCTAACCCTAACCATAACCCTAACGCTAATCCTAACCCTAACACTTACCCTTACCCTAACCCCAACCCTTATCCTAACCCTAACCCTAACCCTAACCCTAACCCTTACCCTTCCCCTAAGCATAACTCTAACCCTCACCCGAACCCTAACCCTAAACCTTACCCTAACCCTAACCCTAACCGTTACCCTAACTCTAACCCTAACCCTAAACTTAACCCTAACCCTAACCCTAATCCTTACCCTTACCCTAACCCTAACCCTAAACCTAACAGTAACCCTAACATTAAACCTAAACCGAACCCTAACCTTAACCCTAACCCTAACCCTAACCCTAAAACTTACCCTAACACTAACCTTAAACCTAATCCTAACCCTAAACCTAACACTAACACTAACCCTGAAACTAACCCCAACCATAAACTTAACCCTAACCCTAGCCCTTACCCTAACCCTAACTCTAACATAAAACAATAACCCTAACCCTTAACCTAACCCGAACCCTAAACCTAACCATAACCCTTATCCTTACCCTAACCCTAACCCTAAACCTAACTCTAATCCTAACCTTAACCTTAACTCTAAACCTTACCCTACCCTAAACTTTACCCTAATCCTAACCCTAACCCTAACCCTAGCCCTTACCCTAACCCTAACCCTAACCCAAAAAATAACCCTAACCCTTAACCTAACCGGAACCCTAAACCTAACCATAACCCTTACCCTTACCCTAACCCTAAACCTAACTCTAATCCTAACCTTAACCCTAACTCTAAACCTTACCCTACCCTAAACTTTACCCTAATCCTAACCCTAACCCTAACCCTAACCTTAACCATAACCCTAATCCTAAACCTAACCCTTACCCTTACCCTAACCCTAACCCTAAACCTAACCCTAACCCTAACGCTAACCCTAACCTTAACCCTATCTATAACCCTAACCCTAACCTTACCCTTAACCTTAACCCTAATCCTAACCCTTACCCTTACCCTAACCATAAACATAACCTTAACCCCAACCCTAAATGTAACCCTCACCCTAATCCTAACCTTACCCTAACCCTAACCCTTACTCTAACCCTAACCGTAACCCTAACCCTAACCCTTACCCTTACCCTAACCTAACCCTAACCCTAACCCTAACCCTTACCCTTACCCTAACCCTAACCCAAAACCTAAACGTAACCCTAACCATAACCATAACCCTTACCCTAACCCTAACCCTAATCCTAACCCTAACTTTTACCCTTACCCTAACACTAACCCTAACCCTAAAACTAACCCCAACCCTAAACTTAACCCTAACACAACCCTAACCCTAACCCTTACCCTAACCCTAAACCTAATCCTAACCCTAACCCTTCCCCTTACCCTAACCCTAACCCTAAAACTAACCCTAACCCTAAACTTAACCCTAACTTTTACCCTCACCCAAACCCTAACCCTAAACCTAACCCTAACCCTAACCCTAACCCTAACACTAACCCTTACCCTTACCCTAACCCTAACCCTAACCATAATCCTTACCCTAACCCTAATCCTAAACGTAGCCCTTACCCTAACCCAAACCCTAACCCAAAACCCTAACCCTTACCCTTAACCTAACCCGAACCCTAAACCTAACCCTAACCCGTATCCTTACCATAAACCTAAACCTAACTCTAATCCTAAACTTAACCCTAACACTAAACCTTACCCTACCCTAACCCTTACCCTAATCCTAACCCTAACCCTAACCCTCACCTTAACCTTAACCCTAATCCTAAACCTAACCCTTACCCTTACCCTAACCCTAACCCTAAACCTAACCCTAACCCTAACGCTAACCCTAACCTTAACCCTACCTCTAACCCTAACCCTAACCTTACCCTTAACCTTAACCCTAATCCTAACCCTTACCCTTACCCTAACCCGAAACCTAACCCTAACCCGAATCCTCAACCTTACCCTTACCCTAAAAATAACCCTAAACCTTACCCTAAACCTTGCCCGAAACCTAACCCTAACCCTTACCCTTAGCTTAACCCTAACCCTAACCCTAACCCTAACACTAACCTTTACCCTTACCCTTCCCCTAAACCTAACCCTAACCCTAAACTTAACCCCAACCCTAAACCTAACTTTAACCCTAACCCTTACCCTTACCCTAAACCTAACCCTAAATGTAATCCTAACCCTAATCCTAACCCTAACCCTTACCCTAACCCAAACCCTAATCCTAACTGTAACCCTTAACCTTTGCCTAATCCTAACCCTAGCCCTTACCCTAAACCTAAACCTAAACCTATCCCCTAACCCTAACCCTTAACCTATCCATAACCCTAACTCTAACCCTAACCCTTACCCTTACCCTAACCCTAACTCTTACCCTAAACTTAAACCTAACTCTAACACTAACCCTAACCTTAACCTTAACCTTAACACTAATTCTAACCCTTATCCTTACCCTAACCCTAAATCTAAACCTAACCCTAACCCTAACCTTTACCCTTACCCCAACACTAACTAGAACCCTAACCCGAACCCTCAACCTTACCCTTACCTTAAACCTAACCTAACCCTTACCCTAAACCTACCCCTAACCCTAACCCTAATCCTCACCCTTACCTTAAACATAATCCTAACCCTAACCCTAACCCTAACACTAACCCTAACACATACACTTACCCTAACCCTAACCCTAATCATAACCCTATACCTAACTCTAACCCTAACCCTACCCTAACCCTTACCCTAACCCTAACCCTAAACCAAACCCTAACCCTAACCCTAACACTAACCCTTACCATTACCCTAACCCTAACCCTAACCATAATCCTTACCCTAACCCTAACCCTAACCCTAACACTTACCTAACCCTAACCCTAACATAGTACAATAACCCTAACCCTTAACCTAACCCGAAACCTAAACCTAACCCTAACCCTTACCCTTACCCTAACCCTAAACCTAACTCTAATCCTAACCTTAACCCTAACTCGAACCCTTACCCTACCTTAAACTTTACCCTAATCCTAACCCTAACCCTAACCCTAAACTTAACCTTAACCCTAATCCTAAAACTAACCCTTACCCTTACCCTAACCCTAACCCTAAACCTAACCCTAACCCTAACGCTAACCCTAACCTTAACCCTACCTCTAACCCTAACCCTAACCTTACCCTTAACCTTAACCCTAATCCTAACCCTTACCCTTACCCTAACCCTAAACCTAACCTTAACCCCAACCCTAAATCTAACCCTCACCCTAATCCTAACCCTTACCCTAACCCTAACCCTTACCCTAACCCTAACCCTGACCCTAACCCTAATCCTTACCCTTACCCTAACACTAACCCTAACCCTAACCCTTACCCTTACCTTTACCCTAATCCTAACCCTAACCCTAA
The DNA here is from genome assembly GCA_024803745.1 of Megascapheus bottae. Lineage (NCBI taxonomy): Eukaryota > Metazoa > Chordata > Mammalia > Rodentia > Geomyidae > Megascapheus > Megascapheus bottae. The sequence continues at coordinate 71,699 of JANJXV010001080.1, forward strand.
ACCTTACCCTAACCCTAACCTTAACCCTTCCCTTACCCTAACCCCAACCCTAAAACTAAACTGAACGCTAACCTTATCCCTAACCCTAACTCTTATCCTGACCCTAACCCTAACAGCTAAACCTAAACCTAACCATAACCCCTAACCCTAACCGTAACCATAACCCTAACTCTAACGCTTACCCTTACCCTAACTCTAACCTTAATGCTAACCCTAACCTAAACCCTAACCCTTACTCTTATCCTAACCCTAAACCTAAACCTAAACCTAACCCTAACCCTAACCTTAACCCTAACCATAACCCTAAAGCTAACCCTTACCCTTACCCTAACCCTAACCATAACCCTAAACCTAACCCTAACCCTAACACCTGATCCTAACCCTAAACCTAACCCTGAAACTTACCCTAACACTAACCCTAACCCTAACCCTAACACTTACCCTAACCCTAACCCTAACCCTTACCCTTACCCTAACCCTAACCCTAACCTTAACCCCAACTCTAAACCTAACACTAACCCTAACCCTAACCCTTACCCTAACGCTAACCCTAAACCTAACCCTACCCTAAAACTTACCCTTACCCTAACTCTAACCCTAACCCTAACCCTAACCCTTATCTTACCCTAACACTAACCCTAACAATTAAAATAAACCTAACCAAACCCTAACCCTTACCCTTACCCTATCGCTAACCCTAACCCTAACCCTAACACATACAATAACCTTACCCTTACCCTAATCGTAACCCTAACCTTAACTCAACCCTAAACCTAACCCTAACCCTAACCCTAACCCCTACACTTACCCTAACCCTAACCATAACCCTAACGCTAATCCTAAGCCTAACACTTACCCTTACCCTAACCCCAATCCTTATCCTAACCCTAACCCTAACCCTAACCCTTACCCTTACCCTAAGCATAACTCTAACCCTCACCCGAAACCTAACCCTAAACCTTACCCTAACCCTAACCCTAACCGTTACCCTATCCCTAACCCTAACCCTAAACATAACCCTAACGCTTACCCTAACCCTAACCCTAATCCTTACCCTTACCCTAACCCTAACCCTAACCCTAACCCTAACCCTTACCCTTACCCTAACCCTAAACCTAACTCTAATCCTAACCTTAACCCTAACTCTAAACCTTACCCTACCCTAAACTTTACCCTAATCCTAACCCTAACCCTAACCCTAACCTTAACCATAACCCTAATCCTAAACCTAACCCTTACCCTTACCCTAACCCTAACCCTAAACCTAACCCTAACCCTAACGCTAACCCTAACCTTAACCCTATCTATAACCCTAACCCTAACCTTACCCTTAACCTTAACCCTAATCCTAACCCTTACCCTTACCCTAACCATAAACATAACCTTAACCCCAACCCTAAATGTAACCCTCACCCTAATCCTAACCTTACCCTAACCCTAACCCTTACTCTAACCCTAACCGTAACCCTAACCCTAACCCTTACCCTTACCCTAACCTAACCCTAACCCTAACCCTAACCCTTACCCTTACCCTAACCCTAACCCAAAACCTAAACGTAACCCTAACCATAACCATAACCCTTACCCTAACCCTAACCCTAATCCTAACCCTAACTTTTACCCTTACCCTAACACTAACCCTAACCCTAAAACTAACCCCAACCCTAAACTTAACCCTAACACAACCCTAACCCTAACCCTTACCCTAACCCTAAACCTAATCCTAACCCTAACCCTTCCCCTTACCCTAACCCTAACCCTAAAACTAACCCTAACCCTAAACTTAACCCTAACTTTTACCCTCACCCAAACCCTAACCCTAAACCTAACCCTAACCCTAACCCTAACCCTAACACTAACCCTTACCCTTACCCTAACCCTAACCCTAACCATAATCCTTACCCTAACCCTAATCCTAAACGTAGCCCTTACCCTAACCCAAACCCTAACCCAAAACCCTAACCCTTACCCTTAACCTAACCCGAACCCTAAACCTAACCCTAACCCGTATCCTTACCATAAACCTAAACCTAACTCTAATCCTAAACTTAACCCTAACACTAAACCTTACCCTACCCTAACCCTTACCCTAATCCTAACCCTAACCCTAACCCTCACCTTAACCTTAACCCTAATCCTAAACCTAACCCTTACCCTTACCCTAACCCTAACCCTAAACCTAACCCTAACCCTAACGCTAACCCTAACCTTAACCCTACCTCTAACCCTAACCCTAACCTTACCCTTAACCTTAACCCTAATCCTAACCCTTACCCTTACCCTAACCCGAAACCTAACCCTAACCCGAATCCTCAACCTTACCCTTACCCTAAAAATAACCCTAAACCTTACCCTAAACCTTGCCCGAAACCTAACCCTAACCCTTACCCTTAGCTTAACCCTAACCCTAACCCTAACCCTAACACTAACCTTTACCCTTACCCTTCCCCTAAACCTAACCCTAACCCTAAACTTAACCCCAACCCTAAACCTAACTTTAACCCTAACCCTTACCCTTACCCTAAACCTAACCCTAAATGTAATCCTAACCCTAATCCTAACCCTAACCCTTACCCTAACCCAAACCCTAATCCTAACTGTAACCCTTAACCTTTGCCTAATCCTAACCCTAGCCCTTACCCTAAACCTAAACCTAAACCTATCCCCTAACCCTAACCCTTAACCTATCCATAACCCTAACTCTAACCCTAACCCTTACCCTTACCCTAACCCTAACTCTTACCCTAAACTTAAACCTAACTCTAACACTAACCCTAACCTTAACCTTAACCTTAACACTAATTCTAACCCTTATCCTTACCCTAACCCTAAATCTAAACCTAACCCTAACCCTAACCTTTACCCTTACCCCAACACTAACTAGAACCCTAACCCGAACCCTCAACCTTACCCTTACCTTAAACCTAACCTAACCCTTACCCTAAACCTACCCCTAACCCTAACCCTAATCCTCACCCTTACCTTAAACATAATCCTAACCCTAACCCTAACCCTAACACTAACCCTAACACATACACTTACCCTAACCCTAACCCTAATCATAACCCTATACCTAACTCTAACCCTAACCCTACCCTAACCCTTACCCTAACCCTAACCCTAAACCAAACCCTAACCCTAACCCTAACACTAACCCTTACCATTACCCTAACCCTAACCCTAACCATAATCCTTACCCTAACCCTAACCCTAACCCTAACACTTACCTAACCCTAACCCTAACATAGTACAATAACCCTAACCCTTAACCTAACCCGAAACCTAAACCTAACCCTAACCCTTACCCTTACCCTAACCCTAAACCTAACTCTAATCCTAACCTTAACCCTAACTCGAACCCTTACCCTACCTTAAACTTTACCCTAATCCTAACCCTAACCCTAACCCTAAACTTAACCTTAACCCTAATCCTAAAACTAACCCTTACCCTTACCCTAACCCTAACCCTAAACCTAACCCTAACCCTAACGCTAACCCTAACCTTAACCCTACCTCTAACCCTAACCCTAACCTTACCCTTAACCTTAACCCTAATCCTAACCCTTACCCTTACCCTAACCCTAAACCTAACCTTAACCCCAACCCTAAATCTAACCCTCACCCTAATCCTAACCCTTACCCTAACCCTAACCCTTACCCTAACCCTAACCCTGACCCTAACCCTAATCCTTACCCTTACCCTAACACTAACCCTAACCCTAACCCTTACCCTTACCTTTACCCTAATCCTAACCCTAACCCTAAACCTTACCCTAACCCTAACCTTAACCCTTCCCTTACCCTAACCCCAACCCTAAAACTAAACTGAACGCTAACCTTATCCCTAACCCTAACTCTTATCCTGACCCTAACCCTAACAGCTAAACCTAAACCTAACCATAACCCCTAACCCTAACCGTAACCATAACCCTAACTCTAACGCTTACCCTTACCCTAACTCTAACCTTAATGCTAACCCTAACCTAAACCCTAACCCTTACTCTTATCCTAACCCTAAACCTAAACCTAAACCTAACCCTAACCCTAACCTTAACCCTAACCATAACCCTAAAGCTAACCCTTACCCTTACCCTAACCCTAACCATAACCCTAAACCTAACCCTAACCCTAACACCTGATCCTAACCCTAAACCTAACCCTGAAACTTACCCTAACACTAACCCTAACCCTAACCCTAACACTTACCCTAACCCTAACCCTAACCCTTACCCTTACCCTAACCCTAACCCTAACCTTAACCCCAACTCTAAACCTAACACTAACCCTAACCCTAACCCTTACCCTAACGCTAACCCTAAACCTAACCCTACCCTAAAACTTACCCTTACCCTAACTCTAACCCTAACCCTAACCCTAACCCTTATCTTACCCTAACACTAACCCTAACAATTAAAATAAACCTAACCAAACCCTAACCCTTACCCTTACCCTATCGCTAACCCTAACCCTAACCCTAACACATACAATAACCTTACCCTTACCCTAATCGTAACCCTAACCTTAACTCAACCCTAAACCTAACCCTAACCCTAACCCTAACCCCTACACTTACCCTAACCCTAACCATAACCCTAACGCTAATCCTAAGCCTAACACTTACCCTTACCCTAACCCCAATCCTTATCCTAACCCTAACCCTAACCCTAACCCTTACCCTTACCCTAAGCATAACTCTAACCCTCACCCGAAACCTAACCCTAAACCTTACCCTAACCCTAACCCTAACCGTTACCCTATCCCTAACCCTAACCCTAAACATAACCCTAACGCTTACCCTAACCCTAACCCTAATCCTTACCCTTACCCTAACCCTAACCCTAACCCTAACCCTAACCCTTACCCTTACCCTAACCCTAAACCTAACTCTAATCCTAACCTTAACCCTAACTCTAAACCTTACCCTACCCTAAACTTTACCCTAATCCTAACCCTAACCCTAACCCTAACCTTAACCATAACCCTAATCCTAAACCTAACCCTTACCCTTACCCTAACCCTAACCCTAAACCTAACCCTAACCCTAACGCTAACCCTAACCTTAACCCTATCTATAACCCTAACCCTAACCTTACCCTTAACCTTAACCCTAATCCTAACCCTTACCCTTACCCTAACCATAAACATAACCTTAACCCCAACCCTAAATGTAACCCTCACCCTAATCCTAACCTTACCCTAACCCTAACCCTTACTCTAACCCTAACCGTAACCCTAACCCTAACCCTTACCCTTACCCTAACCTAACCCTAACCCTAACCCTAACCCTTACCCTTACCCTAACCCTAACCCAAAACCTAAACGTAACCCTAACCATAACCATAACCCTTACCCTAACCCTAACCCTAATCCTAACCCTAACTTTTACCCTTACCCTAACACTAACCCTAACCCTAAAACTAACCCCAACCCTAAACTTAACCCTAACACAACCCTAACCCTAACCCTTACCCTAACCCTAAACCTAATCCTAACCCTAACCCTTCCCCTTACCCTAACCCTAACCCTAAAACTAACCCTAACCCTAAACTTAACCCTAACTTTTACCCTCACCCAAACCCTAACCCTAAACCTAACCCTAACCCTAACCCTAACCCTAACACTAACCCTTACCCTTACCCTAACCCTAACCCTAACCATAATCCTTACCCTAACCCTAATCCTAAACGTAGCCCTTACCCTAACCCAAACCCTAACCCAAAACCCTAACCCTTACCCTTAACCTAACCCGAACCCTAAACCTAACCCTAACCCGTATCCTTACCATAAACCTAAACCTAACTCTAATCCTAAACTTAACCCTAACACTAAACCTTACCCTACCCTAACCCTTACCCTAATCCTAACCCTAACCCTAACCCTCACCTTAACCTTAACCCTAATCCTAAACCTAACCCTTACCCTTACCCTAACCCTAACCCTAAACCTAACCCTAACCCTAACGCTAACCCTAACCTTAACCCTACCTCTAACCCTAACCCTAACCTTACCCTTAACCTTAACCCTAATCCTAACCCTTACCCTTACCCTAACCCGAAACCTAACCCTAACCCGAATCCTCAACCTTACCCTTACCCTAAAAATAACCCTAAACCTTACCCTAAACCTTGCCCGAAACCTAACCCTAACCCTTACCCTTAGCTTAACCCTAACCCTAACCCTAACCCTAACACTAACCTTTACCCTTACCCTTCCCCTAAACCTAACCCTAACCCTAAACTTAACCCCAACCCTAAACCTAACTTTAACCCTAACCCTTACCCTTACCCTAAACCTAACCCTAAATGTAATCCTAACCCTAATCCTAACCCTAACCCTTACCCTAACCCAAACCCTAATCCTAACTGTAACCCTTAACCTTTGCCTAATCCTAACCCTAGCCCTTACCCTAAACCTAAACCTAAACCTATCCCCTAACCCTAACCCTTAACCTATCCATAACCCTAACTCTAACCCTAACCCTTACCCTTACCCTAACCCTAACTCTTACCCTAAACTTAAACCTAACTCTAACACTAACCCTAACCTTAACCTTAACCTTAACACTAATTCTAACCCTTATCCTTACCCTAACCCTAAATCTAAACCTAACCCTAACCCTAACCTTTACCCTTACCCCAACACTAACTAGAACCCTAACCCGAACCCTCAACCTTACCCTTACCTTAAACCTAACCTAACCCTTACCCTAAACCTACCCCTAACCCTAACCCTAATCCTCACCCTTACCTTAAACATAATCCTAACCCTAACCCTAACCCTAACACTAACCCTAACACATACACTTACCCTAACCCTAACCCTAATCATAACCCTATACCTAACTCTAACCCTAACCCTACCCTAACCCTTACCCTAACCCTAACCCTAAACCAAACCCTAACCCTAACCCTAACACTAACCCTTACCATTACCCTAACCCTAACCCTAACCATAATCCTTACCCTAACCCTAACCCTAACCCTAACACTTACCTAACCCTAACCCTAACATAGTACAATAACCCTAACCCTTAACCTAACCCGAAACCTAAACCTAACCCTAACCCTTACCCTTACCCTAACCCTAAACCTAACTCTAATCCTAACCTTAACCCTAACTCGAACCCTTACCCTACCTTAAACTTTACCCTAATCCTAACCCTAACCCTAACCCTAAACTTAACCTTAACCCTAATCCTAAAACTAACCCTTACCCTTACCCTAACCCTAACCCTAAACCTAACCCTAACCCTAACGCTAACCCTAACCTTAACCCTACCTCTAACCCTAACCCTAACCTTACCCTTAACCTTAACCCTAATCCTAACCCTTACCCTTACCCTAACCCTAAACCTAACCTTAACCCCAACCCTAAATCTAACCCTCACCCTAATCCTAACCCTTACCCTAACCCTAACCCTTACCCTAACCCTAACCCTGACCCTAACCCTAATCCTTAACCTTACCCTAACACTAACCCTAACCCTAACCCTTACCCTTACCTTTACCCTAATCCTAACCCTAACCCTAAACCTTACCCTAACCCTAACCTTAACCCTTCCCTTACCCTAACCCCAACCCTAAAACTAAACTGAACGCTAACCTTATCCCTAACCCTAACTCTTATCCTGACCCTAACCCTAACAGCTAAACCTAAACCTAACCATAACCCCTAACCCTAACCGTAACCATAACCCTAACTCTAACGCTTACCCTTACCCTAACTCTAACCTTAATGCTAACCCTAACCTAAACCCTAACCCTTACTCTTATCCTAACCCTAAACCTAAACCTAAACCTAACCCTAACCCTAACCTTAACCCTAACCATAACCCTAAAGCTAACCCTTACCCTTACCCTAACCCTAACCATAACCCTAAACCTAACCCTAACCCTAACACCTGATCCTAACCCTAAACCTAACCCTGAAACTTACCCTAACACTAACCCTAACCCTAACCCTAACACTTACCCTAACCCTAACCCTAACCCTTACCCTTACCCTAACCCTAACCCTAACCTTAACCCCAACTCTAAACCTAACACTAACCCTAACCCTAACCCTTACCCTAACGCTAACCCTAAACCTAACCCTACCCTAAAACTTACCCTTACCCTAACTCTAACCCTAACCCTAACCCTAACCCTTATCTTACCCTAACACTAACCCTAACAATTAAAATAAACCTAACCAAACCCTAACCCTTACCCTTACCCTATCGCTAACCCTAACCCTAACCCTAACACATACAATAACCTTACCCTTACCCTAATCGTAACCCTAACCTTAACTCAACCCTAAACCTAACCCTAACCCTAACCCTAACCCCTACACTTACCCTAACCCTAACCATAACCCTAACGCTAATCCTAAGCCTAACACTTACCCTTACCCTAACCCCAATCCTTATCCTAACCCTAACCCTAACCCTAACCCTTACCCTTACCCTAAGCATAACTCTAACCCTCACCCGAAACCTAACCCTAAACCTTACCCTAACCCTAACCCTAACCGTTACCCTATCCCTAACCCTAACCCTAAACATAACCCTAACGCTTACCCTAACCCTAACCCTAATCCTTACCCTTACCCTAACCCTAACCCTAAACCTAACAGTAACCCTAACTTTAAACCTAAACCGAACCCTAACCTTAACCCTAACCCTAACCCTAACCCTAACACTTACCCTAACACTAACCTTAAACCTAACCCTAACCCTAACCCTAACACTAACACTAACCCTAAAACTAACCCGAACCCTAAACTTAACCCTAACCCTAACCCTAACCCTAACCCTAACCCTTACCCTAACCCTAACCCTTCCCTTACCCTAACCCTAACCCTAAAACTAACCCTAACCATAAACTTAACCCTAACTTTTACCCTAACCCTAACACTAACCCTAACCCTAAACCTAACCCTAACCCTAACACTAACCCTTACCCTTATCCTAACCCTAACCATAATACTTACCCTAACCCTAAACCTAACCCTAGCCCTTACCCTAACCCTAACTCTAACCCAAAACAATAACCCTAACCCTTAACCTAACCTGAATCCTAAACCTAACCCTAACCCTTACCCTTACCCTAAACCTAAACCTAAACCTAACTCTAATCCTAACCTTAACCTTAACTCTAAACCTTACCCTACCCTAACCTTTACCCTAATCCTAACCCTAACCCTAACCCTAACGTTAACCTTAACCCTAATCCTAAACCTAACCCTTACCCTTACCCTTACCCTAACCCTAACCCTAAACATAACCGTAACCCTAACGCTAACCCTATCCATAACCCTACCTCTAACCCTAACCCTAACCTTACCCTTAACCTTAACCCTAATCCTAACCCTTACCCTTACCCTAACCCTAAACCTAACCTTAACCCCTACCCTAAATCTAACCCTCACCCTAATCCTAACCCTTACCCTAACCCTAACCCTTACCCTTACCCTAACACTAACCCTAACCCTTACCCTTACCCTAACCCTAACCCTAACCCTAACCCTTACCCTTACCCTAATCCTAACCCTAAACCTTACCCTAACCCTAACCTTAACCCTATCCCTTACCCTAACCCCAACCCTAAACCTAAACCGAACGCTAACTTTATCCCTAACCCTAACTCTTATCCTGACCCTAACCCTAACCCTAACCCTAAACCTAACCATAACCCCTAACCCTAACCGTAACCATAACCCTAACTCTAATGCTTACCCTTACCCTAACCCTAACCTTAATGCTAACCCTAAACTAAACCCTAACCCTTACCCTTATCCTAACCCTAAACTTAAACCTAACCCTAACCCTAACCTTAACCCTAACCATAACCCTAAAGTTAACCCTTACCCTTACCCTAACCCTAACCCTAACCCTAAACCTAACCCTAACATAACCCTAACCCTAACACCTGACCCTAACCCTAAACCTAACCCTGAAACTTACCCTAACACTAACCCTAACCCTAACTCTAACACTTACCCTAACCCTAACCCTAACCCTTACCCTTACCCTAACCCTAACCCTAACCTTAACCCCAACTCTAAACCTAACCCTAACCCTAACCCTAACCCTTACCCTAACGCTAACCCTAAACCTAACCCTACTCTAAAACTTACCCGTACCCTAACTCTAACCCTAACCCTAACACCTATCTTACCCTAACACTAACCCTAACAATTAAAATAAACCTAACCAAACCCTAACCCTTACCTTACCCTATCGCTAACCTTAACCCTAACCCTAACACATACAATAACCCTTACCCTTACCCTAATCGTAACCCTAACCTTAACTCAACCCTAAACCTCACCCTAACCCTAACCATAACCCCTACACTTACCCTAACCCTAACCATAACCCTAACGCTAATCCTAACCCTAACACTTACCCTTACCCTAACCCCAACCCTTATCCTAACCCTAACCCTAACCCTAACCCTAACCCTTACCCTTCCCCTAAGCATAACTCTAACCCTCACCCGAACCCTAACCCTAAACCTTACCCTAACCCTAACCGTAACCGTTACCCTAACTCTAACCCTAACCCTAAACTTAACCCTAACCCTAACCCTAATCCTTACCCTTACCCTAACCCTAACCCTAAACCTAACAGTAACCCTAACATTAAACCTAAACCGAACCCTAACCTTAACCCTAACCCTAACCCTAACCCTAAAACTTACCCTAACACTAACCTTAAACTTAATCCTAACCCTAAACCTAACACTAACACTAACCCTGAAACTAACCCCAACCATAAACTTAACCCTAACCCTAACCCTTACCCTAACCCTAAACCTAATCCTAACCCTAACCCTTCCCCTTACCCTAACCCTAACCCTAAAACTAACCCTAACCCTAAACTTAACCCTAACTTTTACCCTCACCCTCACCCTAACCCTAACCCTAAACCTAACCCTAACCCTAACACTAACCCTTACCCTTATCCTAACCCTAACCATAATACTTACCCTAACCCTAACCCTAACCCTAGCCCTTACCCTAACCCTAACTCTAACATAAAACAATAACCCTAACCCTTAACCTAACCCGAACCCTAAACCTAACCATAACCCTTATCCTTACCCTAACCCTAACCCTAAAACTAACTCTAATCCTAACCTTAACCTTAACTCTAAACCTTACCCTACCCTAAACTTTACCCTAATCCTAACCCTAACCCTACCCCTAGCCCTTACCCTAACCCTAACCCAAAAAATAACCCTAACCCTTAACCTAACCGGAACCCTAAACCTAACCATAACCCTTACCCTTACCCTAACCCTAAACCTAACTCTAATCCTAACCTTAACCCTAACTCTAAACCTTACCCTACCCTAAACTTTACCCTAATCCTAACCCTAACCCTAACCCTAACCTTAACCATAACCCTAATCCTAAACCTAGCCCTTACCCTTACCCTAACCCTAACCCTAAACCTAACCCTAACCCTAACGCTAACCCTAACCTTAACCCTATCTCTAACCCTAACCCTAACCTTACCCTTAACCTTAACCCTAATCCTAACCCTTACCCTTACCCTAACCATAAACATAACCTTAACCCCAACCCTAAATGTAACCCTCACCCTAATCCTAACCCTTACCCTAACCCTAACCCTTACTCTAACCCTAACCGTAACCCTAACCCTAACCCTTACCCTTACCCTAACCTAACCCTAACCCTAACCCTAACCCTTACCCTTATCCTTACCCTAACCCTAACCCAAAACCTAAACGTAACCCTAACCATAACCATAACCTTACCCTAACCCTAACCCTAATCCTAAACCTAACTTTTTCCCTTACCCTAACACTAACCCTAACCCTAAAACTAACCCCAACCCTAAACTTAACCCTAACACAACCCTAACCCTAACCCTTACCCTAACCCTAAACCTAATCCTAACCCTAACCCTTCCCCTTACCCTAACCCTAACCCTAAAACTAACCCTAACCCTAAACTTAACCCTATCTTTTACCCTCACCCAAACCCTAACCCTAATCCTAAACCTAACCCTAACCCTAACCCTAACCCTAACACTAACCCTTACCCTTACCCTAACCCTAACCCTAACCATAATCCTTAACCTAACCCTAATCCTAAACGTAGCCCTTACCCTAACCCAAACCCTAACCCAAAACCCTAACCCTTACCCTTAACCTAACCCGAACCCTAAACCTAACCCTAACCCGTACCCTTACCATAACCCTAAACCTAACTCTAATCCTAAACTTAACCCTAACACTAAACCTTACCCTACCCTAACCCTTACCCTAATCCTAACCCTAACCCTAACCCTCACCTTAACCTTAACCCTAATCCTAAACCTAACCCTTACCCTTACCCTAACCCTAACCCTAAACCTAACCCTAACCCTAACCCTAACCCTAACCCTAACCCTAACCCTCTAACCCTAACCCTAACCTTACCCTTAACCTTAACCCTAATCCTAACCCTTACCCTTACCCTAACCCTAAACCTAACCCTAACCCTAACCCTTACCCTTACTCTAACCCGAAACCTAACCCTAACCCGGATCCTCAACCTTACCCTAACCCTAAAAATAACCCTAACCCTTACCCTAAACCTTGCCCGAAACCTAACCCTAACCCTTACCCTTAGCTTAACCCTAACCCTAACCCTAACCCTAACACTAACCTTTACCCTTACCCTTCCCCTAAACCTAACCCTAACCCTAAACTTAACCCCAACCCTAAACCTAACTCTAATCCTAACCCTTACCCTTACCCTAAACCTAACCCTAAATGTAATCCTAACCCTAATCCTAACCCTAACCCTTACCCTAACCCAAACCCTAATCCTAACTGTAACCCTTAACCTTAGCCTACTCCTAACCCTAGACCTTACCCTAAACCTAAACCTAACCCCTAACCCTAACCCTTAACCTATCCGTAACCCTAACCCTAACCCTAACCCTTACCCTAAGCCTAACCCTATCCCTAACCCTAACCTTAACCTTAACCCTAACCCTAACCCTAACCCTTAACCTTACCCTAACCCTAACCCTAAACCTAACCCTAACTCTTACCATAAACTTAAACCTAACTCTAACACTAACCCTAACCTTAACATTAACCTTAACAATAATTCTAACCCTTACCCTTACCCTAACCCTAAATCTAACCCTAACCCTAACCCTAACCTTTACCCTTACCCCAACCCTAACTATAACCCTAACCCGGACCCTCAACCTTACCCTTACCCTAAACCTAACCCTAACCCTTACCCTAAACCTACCCCTAACCCTAACCCTAATCCTTACCCTTACCTTAACCATAATCCTAACCCTAACCCTAACCCTAACACTAACCCTAACACATACACTTACCCTAACCCTAACCCTAACCGTAACCCTATACCTAACCCTAACCCTAACCCTACCCTAACCCTTACCCTAACCCTTCCCCTAAACCTAACCCTAACCCTAAACTTAACCCCAACCCTAAACCTAACTCTAATCCTAACCCTTACCCTTACCCTAAACCTAACCCTAAATGTAATCCTAACCCTAATCCTAACCCTAACCCTTACCCTAACCAAAACCCTAATCCTAACTGTAACCCTTAACCTTAGCCTACTCCTAACCCTAGACCTTACCCTAAACCTAAACCTAAACCTAACCCCTAACCCTAACCCTTAACCTATCCGTAACCCTAACCCTAACCCTAACCCTTACCCTAAGCCTAACCCTATCCCTAACCCTAACCTTAACCTTAACCCTAACCCTAACCCTAACCCTTAACCTTACCCTAACCCTAACCCTAAACCTAACCCTAACTCTTACCATAAACTTAAACCTAACTCTAACACTAACCCTAACCTTAACATTAACCTTAACAATAATTCTAACCCTTACCCTTACCCTAACCCTAAATCTAACCCTAACCCTAACCCTAACCTTTACCCTTACCCCAACCCTAACTATAACCCTAACCCGGACCCTCAACCTTACCCTTACCCTAAACCTAACCCTAACCCTTACCCTAAACCTACCCCTAACCCTAACCCTAATCCTTACCCTTACCTTAACCATAATCCTAACCCTAACCCTAACCCTAACACTAACCCTAACACATACACTTACCCTAACCCTAACCCTAACCGTAACCCTATACCTAACCCTAACCCTAACCCTACCCTAACCCTTACCCTAACCCTAACCCTAAACCTAACCCTAAACCTAACACTAAACCTTATCCTTACCCTAACCCTAACCCTAAACATAATCCTTACCCTAACCCTAACCCTAACCCTAGCCCTTACCTAACCCTAACCCCAACATAAAACAATAACCCTAACCCTTAACCTAACCCGAAACCTAAACCTAACCCTAACTCTTAACCTTACCCTAACCCTAACCCTAACCCTTCCCCTTACCCTAACCCTAACCCTAAAACTAACCCTAACCCTAAACTTAACCCTAACTTTTACCCTCACCCTCACCCTAACCCTAACCCTAAACCTAACCCTAACCCTAACACTAACCCTTACCCTTATCCTAACCCTAACCATAATACTTACCCTAACCCTAACCCTAACCCTAGCCCTTACCCTAACCCTAACTCTAACATAAAACAATAACCCTAACCCTTAACCTAACCCGAACCCTAAACCTAACCATAACCCTTATCCTTACCCTAACCCTAACCCTAAAACTAACTCTAATCCTAACCTTAACCTTAACTCTAAACCTTACCCTACCCTAAACTTTACCCTAATCCTAACCCTAACCCTACCCCTAGCCCTTACCCTAACCCTAACCCAAAAAATAACCCTAACCCTTAACCTAACCGGAACCCTAAACCTAACCATAACCCTTACCCTTACCCTAACCCTAAACCTAACTCTAATCCTAACCTTAACCCTAACTCTAAACCTTACCCTACCCTAAACTTTACCCTAATCCTAACCCTAACCCTAACCCTAACCTTAACCATAACCCTAATCCTAAACCTAACCCTTACCCTTACCCTAACCCTAACCCTAAACCTAACCCTAACCCTAACGCTAACCCTAACCTTAACCCTATCTCTAACCCTAACCCTAACCTTACCCTTAACCTTAACCCTAATCCTAACCCTTACCCTTACCCTAACCATAAACATAACCTTAACCCCAACCCTAAATGTAACCCTCACCCTAATCCTAACCCTTACCCTAACCCTAACCCTTACTCTAACCCTAACCGTAACCCTAACCCTAACCCTTACCCTTACCCTAACCTAACCCTAACCCTAACCCTAACCCTTACCCTTATCCTTACCCTAACCCTAACCCAAAACCTAAACGTAACCCTAACCATAACCATAACCTTACATTAACCCTAACCCTAATCCTAAACCTAACTTTTTCCCTTACCCTAACACTAACCCTAACCCTAAAACTAACCCCAACCCTAAACTTAACCCTAACACAACCCTAACCCTAACCCTTACCCTAACCCTAAACCTAATCCTAACCCTAACCCTTCCCCTTACCCTAACCCTAACCCTAAAACTAACCCTAACCCTAAACTTAACCCTATCTTTTACCCTCACCCAAACCCTAACCCTAACCCTAAACCTAACCCTAACCCTAACCCTAACCCTAACACTAACCCTTACCCTTACCCTAACCCTAACCCTAACCATAATCCTTAACCTAACCCTAATCCTAAACGTAGCCCTTACCCTAACCCAAACCCTAACCCAAAACCCTAACCCTTACCCTTAACCTAACCCGAACCCTAAACCTAACCCTAACCCGTACCCTTACCATAACCCTAAACCTAACTCTAATCCTAAACTTAACCCTAAGACTAAACCTTACCCTACCCTAACCCTTACCCTAATCCTAACCCTAACCCTAACCCTCACCTTAACCTTAACCCTAATCCTAAACCTAACCCTTACCCTTACCCTAACCCTAACCCTAAACCTAACCCTAACCCTAACCCTAACCCTAACCCTAACCCTAACCCTCTAACCCTAACCCTAACCTTACCCTTAACCTTAACCCTAATCCTAACCCTTACCCTTACCCTAACCCTAAACCTAACCCTAACCCTAACCCTTACCCTTACTCTAACCCGAAACCTAACCCTAACCCGGATCCTCAACCTTACCCTAACCCTAAAAATAACCCTAACCCTTACCCTAAACCTTGCCCGAAACCTAACCCTAACCCTTACCCTTAGCTTAACCCTAACCCTAACCCTAACCCTAACACTAACCTTTACCCTTCCCCTTCCCCTAAACCTAACCCTAACCCTAAACTTAACCCCAACCCTAAACCTAACTCTAATCCTAACCCTTACCCTTACCCTAAACCTAACCCTAAATGTAATCCTAACCCTAATCCTAACCCTAACCCTTACCCTAACCCAAACCCTAATCCTAACTGTAACCCTTAACCTTAGCCTACTCCTAACCCTAGACCTTACCCTAAACCTAAACCTAAACCTAACCCCTAACCCTAACCCTTAACCTATCCGTAACCCTAACCCTAACCCTAACCCTTACCCTAAGCCTAACCCTATCCCTAACCCTAACCTTAACCTTAACCCTAACCCTAACCCTAACCCTTAACCTTACCCTAACCCTAACCCTAAACCTAACCCTAACTCTTACCATAAACTTAAACCTAACTCTAACACTAACCCTAACCTTAACATTAACCTTAACAATAATTCTAACCCTTACCCTTACCCTAACCCTAAATCTAACCCTAACCCTAACCCTAACCTTTACCCTTACCCCAACCCTAACTATAACCCTAACCCGGACCCTCAACCTTACCCTTACCCTAAACCTAACCCTAACCCTTACCCTAAACCTACCCCTAACCCTAACCCTAATCCTTACCCTTACCTTAACCATAATCCTAACCCTAACCCTAACCCTAACACTAACCCTAACACATACACTTACCCTAACCCTAACCCTAACCGTAACCCTATACCTAACCCTAACCCTAACCCTACCCTAACCCTTACCCTAACCCTAACCCTAAACCTAACCCTAAACCTAACACTAAACCTTATCCTTACCCTAACCCTAACCCTAAACATAATCCTTACCCTAACCCTAACCCTAACCCTAGCCCTTACCTAACCCTAACCCCAACATAAAACAATAACCCTAACCCTTAACCTAACCCGAAACCTAAACCTAACCCTAACTCTTAACCTTACCCTAACCCTAAACCTATCTCTAATCCTAACCTTAACCCTAACTCTAAACCTTACCCTACCCTAAACTTTACCCTAATCCTAACCCTAACCCTAACCTTAACCTTAACCCTAATCCTAAACCTAATCCTTACCCTTACCCTAACCCTAACCCTAAACCTAACCCTAACCCTAACGCTAACCCTAACCTTAACCCTAGCTCTAACCCTAACCCTAACCTTACCCTTAACCTTAACCCTAATCCTAACCCTTACCCTTACCCTAACCCTAAACCTAACCTTAACCCCAACCCTAAATCTAACCCTCACCCTAATACTAACCCTTACCCTAACCCTAACCCTTACCCTAACCCTAACCCTACCCTAACCCTAACCCTTACCCTTACCCTAACTCTAACCATAACCCTAACCCTTACCCTTACCCTAATCCTAACCCTAACCCTAAACCTTACCCTAACCCTAACCTTAACCCTATCCCTTACCCTAACCCCAACCCTAAACCTAAACCGAACGCTAACCTTATCCCTAACCCTAACTCTTATCCTGACCCTAACCCTAACCCTAAACCTAAAGCTAACCATAACCCCTAACCCTAACCGTAAACATAACCCTAACTCTAACGCTTACCCTTACCCTAACCCTAAACTTAATGCTAACCCTAACCTAAACCCTAACCCTTACCCTTATCCCAACACTAACCCTAACCCTAAATCTAACCCTTACCCTTACCCTTACCCTAACCTAACCCTAACCCTAACCCTAAACCTAACGCTAACCTAACCCTAACCTGAACACCTGACCCTAACCCTAACCCTAACCCTGAAACTTACCCTAACACTAACCCTAACCCTCACCCTAACACTTACCCGAACCCTAACTCTAACCTTAACCCCAACTCTAAACCTAACCCTAACCCTAACCCTAACCCTTACCCTAACGCTAACCCTAAACCTAACCCTACTCTAAAACTTACCCTTACCCTAACTGTAACCCTAACCTAACCCTAACCCTTATCTTACTCTAACCCTAACCCTAACAATTAAATAAACCTAACCAAACCCTAACCCTTACCCTTACCCTATCACTAACCCTAACCCTAACCCTAACACACACAATAAGCCTTACCCATACCCTAATCGTAACCCTAACCTTAACTCAACCCTAAACCTAACCCTAACCCTAACCCTAACCCCTACACTTACACTAACCCTAGCCATAACCCTAACACTAATCCTAACCCTAACACTTACCCTTACCCTAACCCTAACCCTTATCCTAACCCTAACCCTAAACCCTAACCCTAACCCTTAACCTAACCCTAACCCTAACCCTAACCCTTACCCTTACCCTAAGCATAACTCTAACCCTCACCCGAACCTTAACCCTAAACCTTACCCTAACCCTAACCCTAACCGTTACCCTAACCCTAACCCTAACCCTAAACTTAACCCTAACGCTTACCCTAACCTTAACACTAATCCTTACCCTTACCCTAACCCTAACCCTAACCCTAAACCTAACACTAACCCTAACCTTAAACCTAAACCGAACCCTAACCTTAACCCTAACCCTAAGCTTAACCCTAACACTTACCCTAATCCTAACACTTACCCTAACCCTAAACTTAAACCTAATCCTAACCCTAACCATAACACTAACCCTAACCCTAACCGTAACCTTAACACTAACCCTTACCCTTACCTAACCCTAACCCTAACCCTAACACTAACACTAACCCTAACATTAACCCTAACCCTAACCCTAACCCTTACCCTTACTCTAACCCTAACCCTAACTCTAACACTAACCCTTACCCTTATCCTAACTCCAACATTAAACCTAACCCTAACCCTAACCCTAACCTTAACCCTAACACTAACCCTAACCCTAACACTTACCCTAACCCTAAACTTAAACCTAATCCTAACCCTAACCCTAACACTAACCCTAACCCTAACCGTAACCTTAACCCTAACCCTTACCCTTACCTAACCCTAACCCTAACCCAAACCGTAACCCCTACCCTTACCCTAACCCTAAACCTAACCTTAAGCCCAACCCTAAATCTAACCCTCACCCTAATCCTAACCCTTACCCTAACCCTAACCCTTACCCTAACCCTAACCCTAACCCTTACCCTTACCCTAACCCTAACCCTAACCCTAATCCTAACCCTTACCCTAAACCTAACCTTAACCCCAATACTAAACCTAACCCTAACCCTAAACCTAACCCTAAACCTTATCCTTACCCTAACCCTAACCCAAGCCCTAAACGTAACCTGAACCGTAACCATAACCCTTACCCTAACCCTAACCCTAATCCTAACCCTAACCCTTACCCTTACCCTAACACTAACCCTAACCATAAAACTAACCCCAACCCTAAACTTAACCCTAACCCTAACCCTAACCCTAACCCTAACCCTTAACCTAACCCTAAACCTAATCCTAACCCTAACCCTTCCCCTTACCCTAACCCTAACCCTAAAACTAACCCTAACCCTAAACTTAACCCTAACTTTTACCCTCACCCTAACCCTAACCCTAACCCTAAACCTAACCCTAACCCTAACCCTAACCCTAACACTAACACTTACCCTTACCCTTACCCTAACCCTAACCCGAACCATAATAATTACCCTAACCCTAACCCTAACCTTAGCCCTTACCCTAACCCTAACCCTAACCCAAAAAATAACCCTAACCCTTAACCTAACCGGAACCCTAAACCTAACCCTAACCCTTACCCTTACCCTAACCCTAAACCTAACTCTAATCCTAACCTTAACCCTAACTCTAAACCTTACCCTACCCTAAACTTTACCCTAATCCTAACCCTAACCCTAACCCTAACCTTAACCATAACACTAATCCTAAACCTAACCCATACCCTTACCCTAACCCTAACACTAAACCTAACCCTAACCCTAACGCTAGCCCTAACCTTAACCCTACCTCTAACCCTAACCCTAACCTTACCCTTAACCTTAACCCTAATCCTAACCCTTACCCTTACCCTAACGATGAACCTAATCTTAACCCCAACCCTAAATCTAACCCTCACGCTAATCCTAACCCTTACCCTAACCCTAACCCTTACCCTAACCCTAACCGTAACCCTAACCCTAACCCTTACCCTTACCCTAACCTAACCCTAACCCTAACCCTAACCCTTACCCTAACCCTAACCTTAACCCCAATACTAAACCTAACCCTAACCCTAAACCTAACCCTTACCCTTACTCTAACCCGAAACCTAACCCTAACCCGAACCCTCAACCTTACCGTTACTCTAAAAATAACCCTAACCCTTACACTAAACCTTGCCCGAAACCTAACCCTAACCCTTGCCCTTAGCTTAACCCTAACCCTAACCCTAACCCTAACACTAACCCTTACCCTTACCCTTACTCTAAACCTAACCCTAACCCTAATCTTAACCCCAACCCTAAACCTAACTCTAACCCTAACCCTTACCCTTACCCTAAACCTAAACCTAAATGTAATCCTAACCCTAATCCTAAACCTAACCCTTACCCTAACCCAAACCCTAGTCCTAACTGTAACCCTTAACCTTAGCCTAATCCTAACCCTAACCCTAACCCTAACCCTAACCCTAATAATTAACCTAACCCTAAACCTAACCCTAACCCTAACTTTACCCTTACCCTAAGCCTAATTCTAACCCTAACCCGAAACCTAAACCTAACCCTTACCCTAACTAACCCTAAACCTTACCCTAACCCTAACCCTAACCTTAACCCTAACGCTAACCCTAACCCTAACCCTAATCCTTACCCTTACCCTAAACCTAACCCTAAACCTAACCCTAACCCTAACCCTAACCCTAACACTATCCCTAACCCTTACCCTTTCCCAAAGCCTAACCCTAACCCTAACCCTAAACCTTACCCTTGTCCTAACCCTAAACCTATCCCTAACACTTACTCTAACCCCTACCCTAGCCCTAACCCTAACCCTAAACCTTACCCTTAGCCTAACCCTAACCCTTACCCGTATCCTAAGCCTAAACCTAACCCTAACCTTAACCATAACCCTAACCCTAAACCTAACCCTTACCCTTACCCTAACGCTAACCTAACCCTAACACTTACCCTTACCTTACCCTAGCCATAACCCTTATCCTAACCCTAACCCTAACCCTAACACTAAACCCTAACCATAACCCGTAAACTAACCCTAAACCTAACCCTAACCCTAACCATTACCCTTACCCTAAGCCTAATTCTAACCCTAACCCGAAACCTAAACCTAACCCTTATCCTAATCCTAACCCTAACCCTTACCATTAGCCTAACCCTAACCCTAACCTTAACCCTAACGCTAACCCTAGCCCTAACCCTAATCCTTACCCTTACCCTAACCCTAACCCTAAACCTAACCCTAACCCTAACCCTAACCCTAACCCTAACACTATCCCTAACCTTTACCCTTACCCTAAGCCTATTCCTAAACCTAACACTAACCGTAAACCTTACCTTTACCGTAACCCTAACCCTATCCCTAAACCTACCCCTGACCTTACCCTATCCCTAACCCTAACCTTAACCCTAACCCTAACCCTAACTTTTACCCTTACCCTAACTCTAACCCTAAACCCAACCCTAAGCCTAACCCTATCCCTAACCCTAAACCTTACCATTACCCTAACCCTATCTCTAAACCTAACAGTAAAAATATACCCTAACCCTAACCCTAACCCTATCCCTTACCCTTACACTAACCCTAACCCTAACCCTTACTCTAACACTAACCCTTACCCTTATCCTAACCCTAACATTAAACCTAACCCTAACCCTAACCTTAACCCTAACCCTAACCCTAACACTTACCCTAACCCTAACCTTAAACCTAATCCTAACCCTAACCCTAACACTAACACTAACCCTAACCTTAACCCTAACCCTAAACCTTACCCTTACCCTAACCCTAAAACTAACTCTAACACTAACCCTTACCCATATCCTAACTCCAACATTAAACCTAACCCTAACCCTAACCCTAACCCTAACCTTAACCCTAACCCTAACCCTAACCCTAACACTTACCCTAACTGTAACCTAAAACCTAATCCTAACCCTAACCCTAACACTAACCCTAACCCTAACCGTAACCTTAACCCTAACCCTTACCCTTACCTAACCCTAACCCTAACCCAAACCGTAACCCCTACCCTTACCCTAACCCTAAACCTAACATTAACCCCAACCCTAAATCTAACCCTCACCCTAATCCTAACCCTTACCCTAACCCTAACCCTTACCCTAACCCTAACCCTAACCCTTACCCAAACCCTAACCTTAACCCCAATACTAAACCTAACCCTAACCCTAAACCTTATCCTTACCCTAACCCTAACCCAAACCCTAAACGTAACCCTAACCGTTACCATTACCCTTACCCTAACCCTAACCCTAATCCTAACCCTACCCTTACCCTTACCCTAACACTAACCCTAACCCTAAAACTAACCGCAACCCTAAACTTAACCCTAAACCTAACCCTAACCCTTACCCTAACCCTAAACCTAATCCTAAACCTAACCCTTCCCCTTCCCCTAACCCTAACCCTAAAACTAACCCTAACCCTAAACTTAACCCTAATTTTACCCTCACGCTAACCCTAACCCTAACCCTTACCCTAACCCTAACCATAACCCTATCACTAACATTTACCCTTATCGTAACTCTAACCATAATCCTTACCCTAACCCTAACCCTAACCCTAGCCCTTACCCTAACCCTAACTCTAACCCAAAACAATAACCCTAACACTAACGCTAACCGCTAACGCTAACCCTAACTCTAACCCCTTATCCTAACCCTAACCATAACCCTTACCCTTATCCTAACCCTAACGCTAACCCTAACACTTACTCTAATCCCTACCCTAGCCCTAACCCTAACCCTAAACCTTAACCTAAGGCTAACCCTAACACTAACCCTTACACTTACCCTAACCCTTACCCTCACCCTAACCCTAAACCTAACCCTAACCTTAACCATAACCCTAACCCTAATCCTAACCCTTACCCTTACCCTAACCCTAACCCTAATCCTAACCCTAAACCTTACACATACCCTAACCCTAACCTAAACCTTACCCTAACCCTAACCCTAACCCTAACAATAACCCTTACCCTTACCAAAACCGTAACCCTAACCTTAACCCCAACCCTAAACCTAACCCTAACCCTAACCATAAACCTTACCCTTACCCTAACCCTAACCCTAAACCTAACCCTAACCCTTACCTTAACCATACCCCTAACCCTAACCTCCCCCTTACCCTTACCCTAACCCTAACCCTAACCTTAAAACTAACCCTAACCCTAACCCTTACCCTTACCCTAACCCGAACCCTAAACCTAACCCTAACCTAACCCTAACCCTAACACCTAACCCTAACCCTAACCCTAAGCCTTAAAATTACCCTAACACTAACCCTAACCCTAACCCTAAACCTAACACTTACCCTAACACTCACCCTAATCCTAACCCTAATTCTTACCCTTACCTTAACCCTAACCCTTATCCTAAACTTAACCCTAACCCTAACCCTATCCCTAACCCTTACCCTTACCCTAAGCCTAACCCTAAACCTAACACTAACCCTAACCCTTACCTCTACCCTAACCCTAAACCTATCCCTAACCATAACCCTTACCCTTACCCTAACCCTAACCCTAACCCTAAACCTAAACCTAACCCTAACCCTAACCCTTACCCTAACCATAAACCTAACCCTAACCTTCCCCTTAACCTTACCCTAACCCTAACCCTAACCTTAACCCTAAACCTAACCCTTACCCTAACCCTTACCATTACGCTAACCCTAACCCTAAACCTAACCCTAAACCTAACCCTATACCTAACCCTAACCCTTACCCTTACACTAACCCTAACCCTAAACTTAACCCTAACCATAACCACTAACCCTAACCCTAACCCTAACCCTTACCCTTACACTAACCCTAACACTAAACTTAATGCTAACCCTAACCCTAAACCTAATCCTTACCCTAGCCCTAACACTAACCCTAATCTTACCCTAACGTTAACCCTAACCCTTACCCTTTCCCTAACTCTAACCCTAACCCTAACACTAACCCTAACCCTAACCCTAACCCTAACCTTTACCCTTACCCTAACCCTAATCCTAACCCTAACCCGAACCCTCAACCTTACCCTTACCCTAAACCTAACACTAACCCTTAGCCTAATCCTACCCCTACCCCTAACCCTAACCCTTACCCTTACCTTAACACAAACCCTAACCCTAAACCTAACACTTACCCTAAACCTCACCCTAATCCAAACCCTAATTCTTACCCTTACTTTAACCCTTACCCTAACCCTAAACCTAACCTTAACCCCAACCCTAAACCTTACCCTTATCATAACCCTAAACCTAAACCTAACCCTAACCCTAACTTTAACCCTAACCATAACCCTAATCCCAACCCTTACCCTTACCCTAACCCTAACCCTAAACCTAACCCTAACCTAACCCTAACCCTAACACCTGACCCTAACCCTAACCCTAACCCTGAAACTTACCCTAACACTAAAACTTACCCTTACCCTAATTCTAACCCTAACCCTAACCCTTATCTTACCCTAACCCTAACCCTAACAATTAAAATAAACCTAACCAAACCCTAACCCTTACCCTTACCCTATCGCTAACCCTATCCCTAACCCTAACACATACAATAACCCTTACCCTTACCCTAATCGTAACCCAACCTTAACTCGACCCTAAACCTAACCCTAACCCTAACCCTAACCCCTACACTTACCCTAACCCTAACCCTTAACCTAACCCTACCCTAAACCTAACACTTACCCTTACCCTAAGCATAACTCTAACACTCACCCGAACCCTAACCCTAAACCTTACCCTAACCCTAACCCTAAACTTAACCCTAACCTTTACCCTAACCCTAACCCTAATCCTTACCCTTACCCTAACCTAACCCTAAACCTAACACTAACCCTAACCTCAAACCTAAACCGAACCCTAACCTTAACCCTAACCCTAACCCTAACCCTAACACTTACCCTACCCTAACCTTAAACCTAATCCTAACCCTACCCCTAACACTAACCCTAAATTTAACCCTAATCCTAACCCTTACCCTTACCCTAACCCTAACCCTAACTCTAACACTAAACCTTACCCTTATCCTAACTCCAACATTAAACCTAACCCTAACCCTAACCCTAACCCTAACCTTAAACCTAATCCTAACCCTAACCCTAACACTAACCCTAACCCTAACTGTAACCTTAACCCTAAACCTTACCCTTACCTAACCCTAACCCTAACCCAAACCGTAACCCCTACTCTTACCCTAACCCTAAAACTAACCTTAACCCCAAACCTAAATCTAACCCTCACCCTAATCCTAACCCTTACCCTAACCCTAACACTTACCCTAACCCTAAACCTAATCCTAAACCTTACCCTTACGCTTACCCTAACCCTAACCCTAACCCTAACCCTAACCCTTACCCTAATCCTAACCTTAACCCCAATACTAAACCTAACCCTAACCCTAACTATTATCCTTACCCTAACCCTAACCCAAACTCTAAACGTAACCCTAACCGTAACCATAACCCTTACCCTAACCCTAACATTAATCCTAACCCTAACCCTTACCCTTACCCTCACACTAACCCTAACCCTAAAACTATCCCCAACCCTAAACTTAACCCTAACACTAACCCTAACCCTAACCCTTACATTAAACCTAAACCTACTCCTAACCCTAACCCTTCCCCTAACCCTAACCCTAACCCTAAAACTAACCCTAATACTAAACTTAACCCTAACTTTTACCCTCACCCCTACCCTAAACCTAACCCTAAACCTAACCCTAACCTTTACCCTTACCCTAACCCTAAACCTAACCTTAAAACTTACCCTTATCCTACCCCTAACCATAACCCTAACGCTAACCCTAACCTTAATCCTTATCCTAACCCTATCCCTAACCCTAACCCTAAACACTAACCCTAACCCTTAACCTAACCCTAAACCTAACCCTAAACCTAACCCTTACCCTGACCCTAAGCCTAACTCTAACCCTAACCCGAAACCTAAACCTAACCCTTACCCTAACCCTAACCCTAACCCCTACCCTAAATCTAACCCTAAAGCTAACCTTAAACCTAACGCTCACACTAACACTAACCCTAATCCTTACCCTTACGCTAACCCTACCCCTAAACCTATCCCTAACCCTAACCCTAACCCTAAAAGTAACCCTAAATCTAAACTTAACCCTAACCCTTACCCTCACACTAACCCTAACCCTAACCCTAAAACTAACCCTAACCCTAACCCTAACACTTACCCTAACCCTAACTCTAACCCTAATCATTACCCTAAACCAAACAATAACCCTAGCCCTTACCCTAACCCTAACCCTCAACCTAACACCTAAACCTAACCCCTAACCTAAGCCTAACCCTAACCCTAACCCTAATCCTTACCCTAACCCTAACCCTAACCTTAACCTTAACCCTAACCCTAACCCTAACCCTAACCCTTACTCTTACCCTCACCCTCACCCTAACCCTAACCCTAAAACTAACCCTAATCCTTACCCTAACCCTAACCCTAAACCTAAACCTAACCCTAACCCTAACCCTTCCCCTAACCCTAACCCTAAGCCTTACCCTAACCCTAACCCTAATCCTAACCCTAACCATTACCCTTACCCTAATCTTAACCTAACCCTAAACCTTACCCTAGCCCTAACCTTAACCCTAGCCCTTACCCTAACCCTAACCCTAAACCTAAACTGAACCCTAAACTTATCCCTAATCCTAACTCTTATCCTGACCCTAACCCTAACCCTAAACCTAACCCTAACATCTAACCCTAACCGTAACCCTAACCTAACCCTTATCCTAACCCTAACCCTAACCCTTAAACTAATCCTAACACTAACCCAAACCCCTAACCCTAACCCTTACCCTAACCCTAACACTAACCCTAACCCCTAACCCTAACCATAACCCTAACCCTAACCCCTAACACTTACCATAACCCTAACCCTAACCCTTACCCTTACCGTAACCCTAACCCTAACCTTAACCCCAACTCTAAACCTAACCCTAACCCTAACCCTAACCCTTACCCTAACGCTAACCCTAAACCTAACCCTACCCCTAAAACTTACCCTTACCCTAACTCTAACCCTAACCCTAACCCTAACCCTTATCTTACCCTAAACCTAACCCTAACAATTAACCTAAACCTAACTAAACCCTAACTCTTTCCCTTACCCTATCGCTAACCCTAACCCTAACCCTAACACAAACAATAACCCTTACCCTTACCCTAATCGTAACCCTAACCTTAACTCAATCCTAAACCTAACCCTAACCCTAAACCCTACACTTACCCTAACCCTAACCATAGCCCTAACGCTAATCCTAACCCTAACACTTACCCTTACCCTAAGCCTAACCCTTATCCTAACCTAACCCTAACCCTAACCCTAACCCTAACCCCTAACCCTAACCCTTAACCTAACCCTAACCCTAACCCTAACCCTAAGCATAACTCTATCCCTCACCCGAACCCTAACCATAAACCTTACCCTAACCCTAACCCTAACCGTTACCCTAACCCTAAACTTAACCCTAAACTTAACCCTAACGCTTACCCTAACCCTAACCCTAATCCTTACCCTTACCCTAACCCTAACCCTAAACCTAACACTAACCCTAACCCTAAACCTAAAACGAACCCTAACCTTATCCCTAACCCTAACTCTTATCCTGACCCTAACCCTAACCCTAAACCTAAACCTAACCATGACCCCTAACCCTAACCGTAACACTAACCCAAACCCTAACCCTTAGCATTACCCTAACCATAACCTTAATGCTAACCCTAACCCTAACCCTAACCCTTACCCTTATCCTAACCCTAACCATAACCCTAACGCTAACCCTAACCTTAATCCTTATCCTAACCCTATCCCTAACTCTAACCCTGAACACTAACCCTAACTCTTAACCTAACCCTAAACCTAACCCTAAACCTAACCCTTACCCTGACCCTAAGCCTAACTCTAACCCTAACCCGAAACCTAAACCTAACCCTTACCCTAACCCTAACCCTAACCCCTACCCTAAAGCTAATCCTAAAGCTAACCTCAAACCTAACGCTCACACTAACACTAACCCTAATCCTTACCCTTACGCTAACCCTACCCCTAAACCTATCCCTAACCCTAACCCTAACCCTAAAACTAACCCTAAACCTAAACTTAACCCTAACCCTTACCCTCACACTAACCCTAACCCTAATCCTAAAACTAACCCTAACCCTAACCCTAAACCTTACCCTAACCCTAACCCGAATCCTTACCCTAAATCAAACAATAACCCTAGCCCTTACCCTAACCCTAACCCTAACCCTAACCCTAACCCTTACCCTAACCCTAACCCTAATCCTTACCCTAAATCAAACAATAACCCTAGCCCTTACCCTAACCCTAACCCTAACCCTAACCCCTAAACCTAACCCTTAACCTAACCCTAACCCTAACCCTAACCCTAATCCTTACCCTAACCCTAACACTAACCCTAACCTTAACCTTAACCCTTACCCTAACCCTAACCCTTACTCTTACCCTCACCCTCACCCTAAACCTAACCCTAAAACTAACCCTAATCCATACCCTAACCCTAACCCTAACCCTAAACCTAAACCTAACCCTAACCCTAACCCTTACCCTAACCCTAACCCTAAGCCTTACCCTAACCCTAACCATAATCCTAACCCTAACCATTACCCTTACCCTAATCTTAACCCTAAACCTTACCCTAGCCCTAACCTTAATCCTAGCCCTTACCCTAACCCTAACCCTAAACCTAAACGGAACCCTAAACTTATCCCTAATCCTAACTCTTATCCTGACCCTAACCCTAACCCTAAACCTAACCCTAACCATAACATCTAACCCTAAACGTAACCCTAACCCTAACCTAACCCTTATCGTAACCCTATCCCTAACCCTTAAACTAATCCTAACACTAACCCAAACCCCTAACCCTAACCCTTACCCTAACCCTAACCCTAGCCCTTACCCTTACCCTAACCCTAACCCTAACCTTAACCCCAACTCTAAACCTAACCCTAACCCTAACCATAACCCTTACCCTAACGCTAACCCTAATCCTAACCCTACCCCTAAAACTTACCCTTACCCTAACTCTAACCCTAACCCTAACCCTAACCCTTATCTTACCCTAACCCTAACCCTAACAATTAACCTAAACCTAACCAAACCCTAACTCTTTCCCTTACCCTATCGCTAACCCTAACCGTAACCCTAACACATACAATAAACCTTACCCTTACCCTAATCGTAACCCTAACCTTAACTCAATCCTAAACCTAACCCTAACCCTAACCCTAACCCCTACACTTACCCTAAACCTAACCATAACCCTAACGCTAATCCTAACCCTAACACTTACCCTTACCCTAAGCCTAACCCTTATCCTAACCCTAAATCTAACCCTAACCCTAAACCCTAACCCTAACCCTTAACCTAACCCTAACCCTAACCCTAACCCTTACCCTTACCCTAAGCATAAGTCTAACCCTCACCCGAACCCTAACCCTAAACCTTACCCTAACCCTAACCCTAACCGTTACCCTAACCCTAACCTTAACCCTAAACTTAACCCTAACGCTTACCCTAACCCTAACCCTAATCCTTACCCTTACCCTAACCCTAACCCTAAACCTAACACTAACCCTAACCCTAAACCTAAAACGAACCCTAACCTTATCCCTAACCCTAACTCTTATCCTGACCCTAACACTAACCCTAAACCTAAACCTAACCATGACCCCTAACCCTAACCGTAACCCTAACCCTAACCCTAACCCTTAGCATTCCCTAACCATAACCTTAATGCTAACCCTAACCCTAACCCTAAACCTTACCCTTATCCTAACCCTAAACCTAAAGCTAACCCTAACCCTAACCATAACCGTAACCTTAACCCTAACCCCTAACCCTAACCCTTAACCGTATCTTAACCTTAAACCTAACCCTAACCTTGAACATAACCCTAACCTTAACCCTAACCCTTACCCTTACCCTAAAGCTAACCCTAACCCTAAACCTTACCCTTATCCTAAACTTAACCATAACCCTAACGCTAACCCTAACCTTAACACTTACCTTAACCCTAACCCTAATCCTTATCCTAACCCTATCCCTAACCCTAACCCTAAACCCTAACCCTAACCCTTAACCTAACCCTAAACCCTAACCCTAACCCTTAACCTAACCCTAAACCTAACCCTAACCCTAACCCTTACCCTGACCCTAAGCCTAACTCTAACCCTAACCCGAAACCTTAATCTAACCCTTACCCTAACCCTAACCCTTACCCTGACCCTAAGCCTAACTCTAACCCAAACCCAGAACCTAAATCTAACCCTTACCCTAACCCTAACCCTAACCCTTACCCTAAAGCTAACCCTAAAACTAAACTTAAACCTAACGCTCACCCTAACCCTAACCTTAATCCTTACCCTTACCCTAACCCTAACCCTAAACCTATCCCCAATCCTAACCCTAACCCTAAAAGAAACCCTAACCCTAAACTTAACCCTAACCCTTACACTCACACTAACCCTAACCCTAACACTAAAACTAAGCCTAACCCTAAACCTAACCCTTACCCTAACCCTAACCCTAACCCTAATCCTTACCCTAACCCTAACCCTAACCCTAACCCTCACCCTAACCCCTAAACCAAACCCTTAACCTAACCCTAACCCTAATCCTTACCCTAACCCTAACCCTAATCTTAACCTTAACCCTAACCATAACCCTAACCCTTACTCTTACCTTCACCCAAACTCTAACCCTAACCCTAAAACTAACCCTAACCCTTAACCTAACCCTAGCCCTTACCCTAACCCTACCCTAACCCTAACCTTAACCATAACCCTAACGCTAACCCTAACCTTAACACTTACCTTAACCCTAACCCTAATCCTTATCCTAACCCTAACCCTAACCCTAACCCTAACCCTAACCCTAACCTTAACCTAAACCTAGCCCTTACCCTAACCTTAACCCTACCCCTAACCCTAACCCTAAACTTAACCCTAATCCTAACCCTTACCCTTAACCTAACCCTAAACCTAACCCTAACCCTAACTCTAACCTTACCCTTACCCTAACCCTAACCCTAACCCTAAACCGAACCCTGAACCTTACCCTTACCCTAAACGTAACCCTAACCCTTACCCTAAACCTATCCCTAACCTTAACCCTAACCCTTACCCTTACCTTAAACCTAACCCTAACCCTAACACTAACCCTAAAACATACACTTACCCTAACCCTAACCCTAACCCTAACCGTAACCCTATACCTAACCCTAAATCTAATCCTAACCCTAACCATTACCCTTACCCTAATCCTAACCCTACCCTAAACCTTACCCTAACCCTAACCTTAACCCTATCCCTTACCCTAACCCCAACCCTAAACCTAAACCGAACCCTAACCTTATCCCTAAACCTAACTCTTATCCTGACCCTAACCCTAACCCTAAACCTAAACCTAACCCTTAAACTTACCCTAACACTAACCCTAACCCTAACCCTTACCCTAAGCCTAACCCTAAACCTAACACTAACCCTAACCGTAACCCTAAACCTAACCCTTACCCTTATGTAACCTTAACCCCAAACCTAACCCTAACCCTAACCCTAATCCTAACCCCTAAACATAACCCTAACCCTAACCCTAACCCTTACACTTATCCTAACCGTAACCCTAACCCTAAAAATTACCCTTACCCTAACCCTAAACCTAACCCTAACCCTAACCCTAACCTAACCCTTATCCTAACCCTAACCCTAACCCTAACCCTTAAACTAATCCTAACACTAACCCTAACCCCTAACCGTAACCCTTACCATAACACTAACCCTAATCCTAACCCCTAACCCTAACCCTAACCCTAACCCTTACCCGTATCTTAACCCTAAACCTAACCCTAAACTTAACCGTAATCCTAGCTAGCCCTAACCCTTACCCTTACCCTAACCCTAACCCTAACCCTAAACCTTACCCTTATCCTAACCCTAACCATAACCCTAACGCTAACCCTAACCTTAATCCTTATCCTAACCCTATGCCTAAGCCTTACCTTAAACACTAACCCTAACCCTTAATCTAAACCTAAACCTAACCCTAAACCTAACCCTTACTCTTACCCTAAGCATAACTCTAACACTCACCCAAAACCTAACCCTAAACCTTACCCTAACCCTAACCCTAACCGTTACCCTAACCCTAACCCTAACTCTAACACTAAAGCTTACCCTTAACCTAACCCTAACCTTAACCCTAACCATTACCCTTACCCTAACCGTAACCCTAACCCTAACCCTTACCCTTTCCCTAACCCTAACCCTAACTCTAACCCTAACCCTTACCCTTTCCCTAACCCTAACCCTAACTCTAACACTAACCCTTACCCTTAACCTAACCCTAACCCTAACGCTAACCATAACCCTTACCCTAACCGTAACCCTAATCCTAACCCTAACCCTTACCCTTCCCCTAACCCTAACCCTAAACCTAAAACAAACCCTAACCCTAACCCTAACCCTAACCGTTACCCTAACCCTAACCCTAATCCTACTCATAACCCTTCCCCTAACCCTAACCCTAACCGTTACCCTAACCTTAACCCTAATCCTAACCCTAACCCTTCCCCTTACCCTAACCCTATCCCTAAAACTAACCCTAACCCTAAACTTAACCCTAACCCTTACCCTCACCCTAACCCTAACCCTAACCCTAATCCTTATCCTAACCCTAACCCTAACCCTAGCCCTTACCATAAACCTAACATTAACCCTAAACCCTAACCCTAACCCTTAACCTATCCCTAACCCTAACCCTAACCCTAACCCTTACCCTTACCCTAACCCTAAACCTAACTCTAACCCTAACTTAACCCTAACCCTAAACCTTACCCTTACCTAACCCTTACCCTAACCCTAACCCTATTCCTAACCCTAACCTTAACCTTAACCCTAACTCTAACACTACCCCTTACCCTTACCCTAACCCTAACACTAAACCTAAAACGAACCCTAATTCTTACCATTACCCTAACCCTAAACCTTACCCTAAACTTAACCCTATCCCTAACCCTATCCCTTACCCTAAGCCTAACTCTAAACCTAAAACTAACCCGAACCTTTACCTTTACCTTAACCCTAACCCTATCCCTAACCCTAACCCTTACCCTTACCCTAAACCTAACCCTAAACCTAACCCTAACCCTAACCCTAACCCTTACCCTAACCATAACCCTAACCCTAACCTCCCCTTACCCTTACCCTAACCATAACCTTAACCCTAACCCTAACACTAACTCTAACCCTTAACATTACCCTAACCTTAACCCTAAACCTAACCTTAACCCTAACCCTAACCCTAACCCTAATACTAACCCTAACCCTAACCTTAAACCTAACCCTAACCCTTAACCTTACCCTAACCCTTACCCTAACCCTAACCCTTACCCTTACCCTAACCCTAAACCTAACCTTAACCCCAACACTAAACCTAACCCTAAACCTAAACCTAACCCTAAACCTTACCCTTACCCTAACCCTAATCCTTACCCTAAACCAAACCCTAACCCTAACATTAACCCTAAACCCTAACCCTAACCCTTAACCTATCCCTAACCCTAACCCTACCCCTAACCCTAACCCTAAACTTAACCCTAATCCTAAACCTTACCCTTATCCTAACCCTAAACCAATCCCTAACCCTAACCCTAACCTTTACCCATACCTTAACCCTAACCCTAACCCTAACCCGAACCCTCAACCTTACACTTACCCTAAACCTAACCCTAACCCTTACCCTAAACCTACCCCTAACCCTAACCCTAACCCTTACCCTTACCTTAACCCTAACCCTAACCCTAAGCCTAAGACTAACCCTAACATATACACTTACCCTAAACCTAACCCTAACCATAAACGTAACCCTATACCTAACCCTAAATCTAACCCTACCCTAACCCTTACCCTAACCCTAACCCTAACCCTAACCCTAACCCTTACCCTTACCCTAACCCTAACCTTACCCTAACCTCAACCCTAATCCTAAACCTAACTCTTACCCTTACCCTAATCCTAACCCTAACCCTAAACTTAACCCTAACGCTTACCCTAACCCTAACCCTATTCCTTACCCTTACCCTAACCCTAACCCTAAACATAACACTAACCCTTACCCTAAACCTAAACCGAACCCTAACCTTATCCCTAACCCTAAAACTTATCCTGACCCTAACCCTAACCCTAACCCTAAACCTAACCGTAACCCCTAACCCTAAACGTAACCCTAACCCTAACCCTAACCCTTAACATTACCCTAACCCTAACCTTAATGGTAACCCTACCCCTAACCCTAACTCTTACCCTTATCCTAACCCTAAACCTAAAGCTAACCCTAATCCTAACCCTAACCGTAACCTTAACCCCAACCCTAACCCTAACCTAACCCTTACTCTTACCCTAACCCTAAACCTAACCCTAATCTAACCCTAACCCTAACACCTAACCCTAACCGTATTCATAACCCTTAAACTTACATTAACACTAACCCTAACCCTAAACCTTACCCTAAGCCTAACCCTAAACCTAAGACTAACCCTAACCCTTACCTTTACCGTAACCCTAAGTCTATCCCTATCCCTAACCCTTACCCTTACCCTAACCCTAACCCTAAACCAAACCCTAACCCTTACCCTAACCATACCCCTAACCCTAACCTCCCCCTTACCCTTACCCTAACCCTAACCCTAACCTTAAACCTAACCCTAACCCTAACCCTTACCCTTACCCTAACCCGAACCCTAAACCTAACCCTAACCTAACCCTTACCCTAACACCTAACCCTAACCCTAACCCTAAGCCTTAAAATTACCCCAACACTAACCCTAACCCTAACCCTAAACCTAACACTTACCCTAACACTCACCCTAATCCTAACCCTAATTCTTACCCGTACCTTAACCCTAACCCTTATCCTAAACTTAACCCTAACCCTAACCCTATCCCTAACCATTACCCTTACCCTAAGCCTAACCCTAAACCTAACACTAACCCTAACCCTTACCTCTACCCTAACCCTAAACCTATCCCTAACCATAACCCTTACCCTTACCCTAACCCTAACCCTAACCCTAAACCTAAACCTAACCCTAACCCTAACCCTTACCCTAACCATAAACCTAACCCTAACTTCCCCCTTAACCTTACCCTAACCCTAACCCTAACCTTAACCCTAAACCTAACCCTTACCCTAACCTTTACCATTACGCTAACCCTAACCCTAACCCTAACCCTAAACCTAACCCTATACCTAACCCTAAACCTTACCCTTATCCTAACCCTTACCCTAAACTTAACCCTAACCATAACCACTAACCCTAACCCTAACCCTAACCCTTACCCTTACACTAACCCTAACACTAAACTTAATGCTAACCCTAACCCTAAACCTAATCCTTACCCTAGCCCTAACACTAAACCTAATCTTACCCTAACGTTAACCCTCACCCTTACCCTTTCCCTAACCCTAACCCTAACCCTAAAACAAACCCTAACCCTAAACCTATCGCTAACCTTTACCCTTACCCTAACCCTAAACCTAACCCTAATCCTTACCCTAAACCTAACCCTAACCCTAGCCCTTACCCTAACCTAACACTAACCCTAACCCCTAACCCTAAACCTTAACCTATCCCTAACCCTAACCCTAACCCTAACCCTTACCCTAACCCTAAACCTAACTCTAACCCTAACTTAACCCTAACCCTAAACCTTACCCTAACCCTAACCCTTACCCTAACCCTAACCCTATACCTAACCCTAACCTTAACCTTAACCCTAACCCTAACTCTAACCCTTACCCTTACCCTAACCCTAACACTAAACGTAACCCTAACCCTAACCCTAACCTTAACCCTAACTCTAACCCTAATCCTAACCTTAACATTAACCTAAACACTAATCCTAACCCTTACCCTAACCCTAACCCTAACCCTAACCTTTAACCTTACCCTAACCCTAATCCTAACCCTAACCCGAACCCTCAACCTTACCCTTACCCTAAACCTAACACTAACCCTTACCCTAATCCTACCCCTAACCCTAACCCTAACCCTTACCCTTACCTTAACACTAACCCTAACCCTAACCCTAACACTTACCCTAAACCTCACCCTAATCCAAACCCTAATTCTTATGCTTACCCTAACCCTAAACCTAACCCTAAACTTAACCCTAACCCTAACCCGATCCCTAACCCTTTCCCTTACCCTAAGCCTAACTCTAAACCTAAAACTAACCTGAACCTTTCCTTTACCCTAACCTAACCCTATCCCTAACCCTAACCCTTACCCTTACCCTAAACCTAACGCTAACCCTAACCCTAACCCTTACCCTAACCATAAACCTAACCCTAACCTCCCCCTTACCCTTACCCTAACCCTAACCTTAACCCTAACCCTAACCCTAACTCTAACCCTTAACATTACCCTAACCTTAACCCTAACCATAACCCTAACCCTAACACTAACCCTAACCCTAACCTTAACCCTAACCCTAACCCTTAACCTTACCCTAACCCTAACCCTAACACTTACCCTTACCCTAACCCTAAACCTAACCTTAACCCCAACACTAAACCTAACCCTAAACCTAAACCTAAACCTAAACCTAAACCTTACCCTTACCCTAACCCAAACCCTAACCCTAACCCTAATCTTAACCACAACCCTTACTCTAACCCTAACCCTAACCCTAACCATTACCGTAACCCTAACCCTAATCCTAACCCTAACCCTTCCCCTTACCCTAACCCTAAACCTAAAACTAACCCTAACCCAAAACTTAACAATAATCCTTACCCTAACCCTAACCCTAACCCTAATCCTTACCCTAACCCTAACCCTAACCCTATCCCTAACCCTAACCCTAACCCTAACACTTACCCTTACCCTAACCCTAAACCTAACTCTAACCCTAACCTTAACCCTAACCCTAAACCTTCCCCTAACCCTAACGCTTACCCTAACCCTAACCCTACCCCTAACCCTAACTTTAACGTTAACCCGAACACTAACCCTAACCTTTACCCTTACCCTTACCCTAACCCTTACCTAACCCTAACCCTAAACTTAAACCTAACTCTAACCCTAACCATAGCCTTAACCTTAAACTTAACCCTAATCCTAACCCTTACCCTTACCCTAACCCTAAACCAATCCCTAACCCTAACCATAACCTTTACCCTTACCTTAACCCTAACCCTAACCCTAACCAAAACCCTCAAACTTACACTTACCCTAAACCTAACCCTAACCCTTACCCTAATCCTAAACCTAACCCTAACCCTTACCCTAACCCTAATCCTAACTTTAACCCTTAACCTAACACTAACACTAACCCTAACCCCTAACCTTAACACTTACCCTAACCCTAACCCTAAACCTAACCATTACCCTTACCCTAACCCTAACCATATCTTAACCCCAACAGTAAACCTAACCCTAACCCTAACCCTAACCCTTACCCTAACCCTAACCATAAACCTAACCCTAACCCTAAAACTTACCCTTACCCTAACTCTAACCCTAACCCTAACCCTAACCCTTATCCTAACCCTAACCCTTAACCTAATCCTAACACTAACCCTAATCTCTAACCCTAACCCTTATTCTAAACCTAACACTAAATCTAACCGCTAACCCTAACCCTAACCCTAACCCTAACCTTAACCCTAAACTTAACCCTAACCCTTACCCTTACCCTTACCCTACACCCGACCCTGAGCCTAACCCTAACGCTAACCTTACCCTAAATCTAACCGCTAACCCTAACCCTAACCCTAACCCTAACCTTAACCCTAAACTTAAC
This sequence comes from Megascapheus bottae, assembly GCA_024803745.1. NCBI lineage: Eukaryota > Metazoa > Chordata > Mammalia > Rodentia > Geomyidae > Megascapheus > Megascapheus bottae. The sequence goes on from JANJXV010001080.1 coordinate 109,936, forward strand.
CCTAACCCTTACCCTTACCCTTACCCTACACCTGACCCTAACCCTAACCCTAACGCTAACCCTTACGCTAAATCTAACCCTAACCCTTACTCTTACCCTAACCCTAACCCTAACCCTAACCCTAATCCTAACCTTTACCCTTGCCCTAAAACTAACCCTAACCCTAACCCTAACCCTAAACCTAAACCTTACCCTTATCATAAACCTAACCCTAACCCTTTCCCTAAACCAAACCCTAACCCTAACCCTACAGCTTACCCTTACCTTAACCCTAACGTAACCCTAACCCTAACCCTAACACTAACCCTAACACATACACTTACCCTTACCCTTACCCTAACCCTAACCCTAAACTTAACCCTAACCCTTACCCTAACCCTAACCCTAAACCTAATTGTAAACCTTACCCTTACCCTAAACCTAACCCTAACCCTTACCGTAAACCTAAACCTAACCATAACCCTAACCCTTACAGTTAGCTTAACCGTAACCCTAACCCTTACCCTTACCCTAACGCTAAACCTAACCCTAACCCAAATCCTAACGCTAACACATACTCTTACCCTAACCCTAACCCTACCCCTAAACCTAACCCTTACCCTAACCCTAACCCTAACTCATACCCTAACCCTAACCCTAACACTAACACTAACACTTACCCTAACCCTAACCCTAACCGTTACCCTAACCCTAAACCTAAACTTAACCACAACCCCAAACCTAACCCTAACCATAACGCTAACCCTAACCCTAACCTAACCCTGCCCCTTACCTAACCCCTAACCCTAACCCTAACCCTAACCCTTACCCTAACCCTAACCCTTACCCTAACCCTAACCCTAATCCTAAACCTAACCCTTACTCTAACCCAAACCCTAACCCTAACCCTAAACTTAACCCTAACCAAAACCCTAACCCTTACTCTAACCCTAACCCTAAGCCTAAACCTAACCCTAATCCTAACCCTAACCCTAACCCTCAACCTTACCCTAACCCTAAGGCTAACCCTTACCCGAACCCTAACCCTAACCCTAATCCTCACCTTAACCCTAATCCTAACCCTAACCTTTACCCTTTCCCTAACCCTAACCCTAACCCTAACCTATACCCTTACCCTAAACCTAACCCTAAACCTTACCCTAACCCTAACCCTAACCCTAACGCTAAGGTTAACCCTAACCCTAACCCTAACCCTAACCCTTACCCTACACTCACCCTAACCCTAAACCTAACCCTAACCCTAACCCTAACCCTATCCCTAACACCTAACCCTAACCCAAACCCTAACCCTAACCGTCACCCTAACCCTAACCCTAACCCTAACACTTACCCTAACCCTAATACTAACACTGACCCTAATCCTAACACTTTTCCTAACCCTAACCCTAACCTTAACCCTAACCCTAACCCTAACCCTAAAACTTACCCTAACCCTAACCCTAACACTGACCCTAAGCCTAACACTTTTCCTAACCCTAACCCTAACCTTAACCCTAACCCTTAACCTAACCCTAACCCTAAGCCTTTCCCTGACCCTGACCCTAACCCTTACCCTTACCCTAACCCTAACCCTAACCCTAAAACTTACCCTAACCCTAACCCTAACACTGACCCTAAGCCTAACACTTTTCCTAACCCTAAGCCTAACCTTAACCCTAACCCTTAACCTAACCCTAACCCTAAGCCTTATCCTAAGCCTAACACTAACCATAACCATAACCATAACCATTTACCTAACCCTAACACTTACCCTAACCCTAACCCTAAAACTTACCCTTATCCTAAACCTAACCCTAACCCTTACCCTAAACCTAACCCTAAGCCTAACCCTTAATTTTACCTTAACCCTAACCCTAACCCTTACCCTAACGCTAAACATAACCCTAACACATACTCTAACCCTAACCCTAACCCTAACCCTACCCGTAACCCTAAACCTAACCCTAACCCTAACCATAACCCTAACCCTTACCCAAAAACTAACCCTAATCATATCCATAACCCTAACCCTAACCCTAACCCTTACCATAAGCCTAAACCTAACCTTAACCCCAACCCTAAATCTAACCCTCACCCTAATCCTAACCCTTACCCTAACCCTTACCCTTACCCTAAGCCTAACCCTAACCCTAAACCTAACCCTAACCCTAACCCTTACCCTAACCATAAACCTAACCCTAACTTCCCCCTTAAGCTTACCCTAACCCTAACCCTAACCTTAACCCTAAACCTAACCCTTACCCTAACCTTTACCATTACGCTAACCCTAACCCTAAACCTAACCCTAAACCTAACCCTATACCTAACCCTAACCCTTACCCTTACGCTAACCCTAACCCTAAACTTAACCCTAACCATAACCACTAACCCTAACCCTAACCCTAACCCTTACCCTTACACTAACCCTAACACTAAACTTAATGCTAACCCTAACCCTAAACCTAATCCTTACCCTAGCCCTAACACTAACCCTAATCTTACCCTAACGTTAACCCTAACCCTTACCCTTTCCCTAACCCTAACCCTAACTCTAAAACTAACCCTAACCCTAACCCTAACCCTAACCCTAACCCTTACCCTTTCCCTAACCCTAACCCTAACTCTAACACTAACACTTACCCTTAACCTAAACCTAACGCTAAACCTAACCCTAACCTTAACCCTAACCACAACACTGAACCTAACCCTAACCCTAAACCTAACGCTAAACCTTACCCTTACCCTAACCCAAACCCTAACCGTAACCCTAACCCTAACCATAACCCTTACACTAACTGTAACCCTAATCCTAAACCTAACCCTTACCCTTACCCTAACCCTAACCCTAACCCTAAAACAAACCCTAATCCTAACCCTAACCCTAACCGTTACCCTATCCCTAACCCTAATCCTAACCCTAACCCTTCCCCTTACCCTAATCCTATCCCTAAAACTAACCCTAACCCTAAACTTAACCCTAACCCTTACCCTCACCCTAAATCTAACCCTAATCCTAAAACTAACCCTAACCCTATCGCTAACCCTTACTCTTACCCTAACCCTAAACCTAACCCTAATCCTTACCCTAAACCTAACCCTAACCCTAGCCCTTACCCTAACCTAACACTAATCCTAACCCCTAACCCTAACCCTTAACCTATCCCTAACCCTAACCCTAACCCTAACCCTTACCCTAACCCTAAACCTAACTCTAACCCTAACTTAACCCTAACACTAAACCTTACCCTAACCCTAACCCTTACCCTAACCCTAACCCTATTCCTAACCCTAACCTTAACCTTAACCCTAACCCTAACTCTAACCCTTACCCTTACCCTAACCCTAACACTAAACGTAACCCTAACCCTAAACCTAACCTTAACCCTAACTCTAACCCTAATCCTAACCTTAACATTAACCTAAACACTAATCCTAACCCTTACCCTTACCCTAACCCTAAACCTAACCCTAACCCTAACCCTAACCTTTAACCTTACCCTAACCCTAATCCTAACCCTAACCCGAACCCTCAACCTTACCCCTACCCTAAACCTAACACTAACCCTTACCCTAATCCTACCCCTAACCCTAACCCTAACCCTTACCCTTACCTTAACACTAACCCTAACCCTAACACTAACACTTACCCTAAACCTCACCCTAATCCAAAACCTAATTCTTATGCTTACCCTAACCCTAAACCTAACCCTAAACTTAACCCTAACCCTAACCCGATCCCTAACCCTTTCCCTTACCCTAAGCCTAACTCTAAACCTAAAACTAACCCGAACCTTTACCTTTACCCTAACCTAACCCTATCCCTAACCCTAACCCATACCCTTACCCTAAACCTAACCCTAACCCTAACCCTAACCCTTACCCTAACCATAAACCTAACCCTAACCTCCCCCTTACCCTTACACTAACCCTAACCTTAACCCTAACCCTAACCCTAACTCTAACCCTTAACATTACCCTAACCATAACCCTAAACCTAACCTTAACCCTAACCCTAACTCTAACCATAACACTAACCCTAACCCTAACCTTAACCCTAACCATAACCCTTAACCTTACCCTAACCCTAACCCTAACCCTAACACTTACCCTTACCCTAACCCTAAACCTAACCTTAACCCCAACACTAAACCTAACCCTAAACCTAAACCTAAACCTAAACCTTACCCTTACCCTAACCCAAACCCTAACCCTAACCCTAATCTTAACGACAACCCTTACCCTAACCCTAACCCTAACCCTAACCATTACTGTAACCCTAACCCTAATCCTAACCCTAACCCTTCCCCTTCCCCTAACCCTAAACCTAAAACTAACCCTAACCCAAAACTTAACAATAATCCTTACCCTAACCCTAACCCTAACCCTAATCCTTACCCTAACCCTAACCCTAACCCTATCCCTAACCCTAACCCTAACCCTAACACTTACCCTTACCCTAACCCTAAACCTAACTCTAACCCTAACCTTAACCCTAAACCTAAACCTTCCCCTAACCCTAACCCTTACCCTAACCCTAACCCTACCCCTAACCCTAACTTTAACCTTAACCCGAACACTAACCCTAACCCTTACTCTTACCCTTACCCTAACCCTTACCCTAAACCTAACCCTAAACTTAAACCTAACTCTAACCCTAACCCTAGCCTTATCCTTAAACTTAACCCTAATTCTAACCCTTACCCTTACCCTAACCCTAAACCAATCCCTAACCCTAACCATAACCTTTACCCTTACCTTAACCCTAACCCTAACCCTAACCCGAACCCTCAACCTTACATTTACCCTAAACCTAACCCTAACCCTTACCCTAATCCTAAACCTAACCCTAACCCTTACCCTAACCCTAATCCTAACTTTAACCCTTAACCTAACACTAACACTAACCCTAACCCATAACCTTAACACTTACCCTAACCCTAACCCTAAACCTAACCATTACCCTTACCCTAACCCTAACCATATCTTAACCCCAACAGTAAACCTAACCCTAACCCTAACCCTAACCCTTACCCTAACCCTAACCATAAACCTAACCCTAACCCTAAAACTTACCCTTACCCTAACTCTAACCCTAACCCTAACCCTAACCCTTATCCTAACCCTAACCCTAACCCTTAACCTAATCCTAACACTAACCCTAATCTCTAACCCTAACCCTTATTCTAAACCTAACACTAAATCTAACAGCTAACCCTAACCCTAACCCTAACCTTAACCCTAAACTTAACCCTAACCCTTACCCTTACCCTTACCCTACACCCGACCCTAACCCTAACCCTAACGCTAACCCTTACCCTAAATCTAACCCTAACCCTTACTCTTACCCTAACCCTAAACCTAACCCTAACCCTAATCCTAACCTTTACCTTTACCCTAACCCTAACCCTAACCCTAACCCTAAACCTAAACCTAAACCTTACCCTTATCATAAACCTAACCCTAACCCTTACCCTAAACCAAACCCTAACCCTAACCCTACAGCTTACCCTTACCTTAACCCTAACCGTAACCCTGACCCTAACATTAACACTAACCCTAACACATACACTTACCCTTACCCTTACCCTAACCCTAACCCTAAACTTAACCCTAACCCTTACCCTAACCCTAACCCTAACCCTAATTGTAAACCTTACCCTTACCCTAAACCTAACCCTAACCCTTACCGTAAACCTAAACCTAACCATAACCCTAACCCTTACCGTTAGCTTAACCCTAACCCTAACCCTTACCCTTAACCTAACGCTAACCCTAACCCTAACCCAAATCCTAACGCTAACACATACTCTTACCCTAACCCTAACCCTACCCCTAACCCTAACCCTTACCCTAACCCTAACCCTAACGCATACCCTAACCCTAACCCTAACCCTAAACCTAAACTTAAACACAACCCCAAACCTAACCCTAACCATAACGCTAACCCTAACCCTAACCTAACCCTGCCCCTTACCTAACCCCTAACCCTAACCCTAACCCTAACCCTTACCCTAACCCTAACCCTTACCCTAACCCTAACCCTAATCCTAAACCTAACCCTTACTCTAACCCAAACCCTAACCCTAACCCTAAACTTAACCCTAACCAAAACCCTAACCCTTACTCTAACCCTAACCCTAAGCCTAAACCTAACCCTAATCCTAACCCTAACCCTAACCCTCAACCTTACCCTAACCCTAAGGCTAACCCTTACCCGAACCCTAACCCTAACCCTAATCCTCACCTTAACCCTAATCCTAACCCTAACCTTTACCCTTTCCCTAACCCTAACCCTAACCCTAACCTATACCCTTACCCTAAACCTAACCCTAAACCTTACCCTAACCCTAACCCTAACCCTAACGCTAAGGTTAACCCTAACCCTAACCCTAACCCTAACCCTTACCCTACACTCACCCTAACCCTAAACCTAACCCTAACCCTAACCCTAACCCTATCCCTAACTCCTAACCCTAACCCAAACCCTAACCCTAACCGTCACCCTAATCGTAACCCTAACCCTAACACTTACCCTAACCCTAATACTAACACTGACCCTAATCCTAACACTTTTCCTAACCCTAACCCTAACCTTAACCCTAACCCTTAACCTAACCCTAACCCTAAGCCTTTCCCTGACCCTGACCCTAACCCTTACCCTTACCCTAACCTTAACCCTAACCCTAAAACTTACCCTAACCCTAACCCTAACACTGACCCTAAGCCTAACACTTTTCCTAACCCTAACCCTAACCTTAACCCTAACCCTTAACCTAACCCTAACCCTAAGCCTTATCCTAAGCCTAACCCTAACCATAACCATAACCATTTACCTAACCCTAACACTTACCCTAACCCTAACCCTAAAACTTACCCTTATCCTAAACCTAACCCTAACCCTTACCCTAAACCTAACCCTAACCCTAAGCCTAACCCTTAATTTTACCTTAACCCTAACCCTAACCCTTACCCTAACGCTAAACCTTACCCTAACACATACTCTAACCCTAACCCTAACCCTAACCCTACCCGTAACCCTAAACCTAACCCTAACCCTAACCATAACCCTAACCCTTACCCAAAAACTAACCCTAATCATATCCATAACCCTAACCCTAACCCTAACCCTAACCCTTACCATAACCCTAAACCTAACATTAACCCTAACCCTTACCCTAACCATAACTCTAAACCTAAACCGTAACCCGAACCTTTAACCTAACCCTAACCCTAACCTTAATCCTAACCCTTACCCTTACCCTAACCCTAAACTTAACTCTAACCGTAAACCTAACTGTAACCCTCACCCTTACCCTAACCTAACCCCTAACCCTTACCATACCGTAACACTAACCCTAACCCTAACCCTAACCGTTACCATTACCATTACCCTAACCCTAACCCTAAACGTAACCCTAAACTAACCCTAACCCTAACACCTAACCCTAACCCTAACCGTAACCCTAACCCTGACACTTACCCTAACCCTATCCTTAACCCTAACCCTTACTCTTACCCTAACCCTAACCATAACCTTAACCCCACCCTAAACCTAACCCTAACCCTAACCATAACCCTTACCCTAACCCTAACCCTAACCCAAAACTTACCCTTACCCTAACTCTAACCCTAACCCTAACCCTTATTCTAACCCTAACCCTAACCCTTAACCTAATCCTAACACTAACACTAACCCCTAACCCTAACGCTTACCCTAAACCTAACACTAACCCTAACCGCTAACCCTAACCCTAACCCCTTATCCTAAACCTAACCCTAACCTTTACCCTTATCCTAACACTAACACTCACCCTAACACTTACTCTAATCCTTACCCTAGCCCTAACACTAACCCTAAACCTTACCCTAAGCCTAACCCTAACCCTAACCCTTGCCCGTACCCTAACGCTAAACCTAACCCTAATCTTAGCCATAACCCTAACCCTAACCCTTACCCTTACCCTAACCCTAACCCTAACCCTAACCTAAACCTTACCCATACACTTACCCTTACCCTAACCCTAACCCTAACCCTAACCTAAACCTTACCCATACCCTCACCCTTACCCTAACCCTTACCCTAAACCTAACCCTAACCCTAACCCTAACCCTTACTCTTATCTTATCCCTAACCCTAACCCTAATCCTTAGCCTTACCCTATCGCTAAACCTAACACTAACCCTAACCCTAACTATAACCCTTACCCTTACCCTAACCCTAACCCTAACACTTACCCTTACATTAACCCTAACCATAACACTAACGCTAACCCTAACCATAACACTAACGCTAACCCTAACCACCTAACACTTACCCTTACCCTACCCCTAACACTTATCCTAACCCTAACCCTAACCCTAAACCCTAACCCTAAACCTTAACCTAACCCTAACCCTAACGCTAAACCTAACCCTTACCCTTAACCTAAGCCTAACTCTAACGCTATCCCGAACCATAACCCTAACCCTTACCCTAACCCTAACCCTAACCCTAACCCTTACCCTAACCGTAACCCTAAATCTAACCCTAACATTAACCATAACCCTAAACTTACCCCTAACCCCAACCCTAACCCTAACCCTAACCCTAAACCTAACACTAACACTAACCCTTAACTTTACCCTAACCCTAAACCTAACCCTAACCCTAACCCTAACCCTAACCCTAACCTTAACCCTAACCCTTACCCTAAACCTCACACTAATCCTAACCCTAACTCTTACCCTTACCCTAACACTAACCCTAACCCTAAATATAACCCTAACCCTAAACATAACCCTAACCCTTACCCTAACCCTCACCCTTACCCTAACCGTACCCCTAACACTTACCATAACCATAACACTAACCCTAACCCTAATCTTAACCCTAACCCTAACCCTAACACATACCCTTACCCTAACCCTAACCCTAACCCTAACCTTAACCCCAACCCTAAACCTAACCCTAACCCTAACGCTAACCCTTACCGCTACTCTAACCCTAACCCTAAACCTAACACATACCCTTACCCTTACCCTAAACCTAACCTAACAATAACCCTGACCCTTACCCTAACCATAACACTAACCCTAAACCCTAACCCGAACCCTTAACCTAACCCTAACCCTAACACTTACCCTTACCCTAACCCTAACCCTAAACCTAACCCTAACCCTAACCCTAATCCTTACCTTTACCCTTACCCTAACCCTAACACTAACCCTTACCCTAACCCTAACCTTAACCCTAACACTAACATTTACACTAACCCTAACCCTTACCGTTACCCTAACCCTAACCTTAACCCCAACCCCAAACCTAACCCTAACCCTAACCCTAACCCTGACCCTTTCCATTACCCTAACCCTAACCCTAACCCTAACACTAAACCTAACCCTAACCGTAACCTTAACCCTAGCCCTTGTCCTTACCCTAACCCTAAAGCTAACCCTAAACCTAAACCTAACCCTAACCCTAACCCTAATCCTAACCCTAACGCTAACCATTACCCTAACCCTAACCCTAACCCTAAACCTAACACTAACCATAACCCTAACCCTAACCCTGAACCTAACCGTAACACTGACCTAACACTAACCCTAAAACTTACCCTTATCCTAAACCTAACCCTAACCATTACGCTAAACCTAACCCTAACTCTAACCCTAACCCTTACACTAAACATAACCCTAACCAAAACTCAAATCCTTACCTTTAGTTAACCCTAAGCCTAACCCTTACCCTAACCCTAACCCTAACCCCAACACATACCCTAACTCTAACCCTAACCCTAACCATAACCGTAACCCTAAACCTAATCCTAAACCTAACGCTAAACCTAACCCTAACCCTATCACTTACCCTAAACCTAACCTTAACCCCAACACTAACCCTAACCCTAACCCTAACCCTAACCCTTACACTTACCAAAAAACTACACCTAAACCTAACAATAACCCTAACTCTAACCCTAACCCTTACCATAACCCTAACCCTAACATTAACCCTAACCCTTACCCTAACTATAACACTAACCCTAAACCCTAACCCGAACCCTTAAACTAACCCTAACCCTAACCCTAATCCTAACCCTTACCTTACCCTAACCCTAAACCTAACTCTCACCCTAATCCTACGCCTAACCCTTACCACAACCCTAACACTAACACTAACCCTAATCTTAACCCTAACCCTAACACATACCCTAACCCTAACCAAAACCCTAACCCTAACCCTAACAGTAACACTAAACCTAAACATAACTCTAACCGTAAACCTAATCCTTACCCTAAACATAACCCTAAAACTTACCCTTACCCTAAACCTAACCCTAACCTTAAACCAAACCCTAAACCTAACCCTAAACCTAACCCTAACCCTTACCCCAAACCTAACTCTTGTCCTAAACCTAACCCTTACCCTTACCCCAACACTAACCCTAACCTTAACCCTAAACCTAACCCTAAACCTAACCCTAACCTTAACCCTAACCATTACCCTAACCCTAACCCTAACCCTAACTCTTACCCTTGCGCTAACCCTAACCCTAAACCTAACCGTAAACCTTACCCTTACCCTCACCCTAACCATACCTTAACCCTAACCCTAACCCTAACCCTAACCAAAACCCTAAGCCTAATCCTTATGCTTACCCTAACCCTAACCCTAACCCTAAACCTAAACCTAACCCTTAACCTTACCCTAACCCTAACCCTAACCATAAACCTTACCCTTACCTTAACCCTAACCCTAACCTTAACCGTAATCCTTACCCTTACCCTAACCCTAACCCTAAACCTAACCTTAACACTAACCTTAACCCTAACCCTAACCCTAACCTTAACCCTAACCCTAATCCTAACCCTTACCCTTACGCTAACCCTAACCCTAAACCTAACCCAAACCCTAATCCTAACCCTATCCCTAACCCTAACTCTTATCCTTACCCTAACACTAACAGTAAACCTAACCCTAACCCTAACCCCTAACCCTAACCATAAACCTAACCCTAAACCTAACCCTTACCCCTACCCTAACCCAAAGCTTAATGCTAGCCCTAACCCTAACACTAACCCTTACCCTTTCCCTAACCCTAACCCTAACCCTTACCCTTACCCTTACCCTTACCCTTACCCTTACCCTAAACTTAACCCTAAACCTAACAATAAACCTAACCCTAACCCTAACCCTAACCTTAACCCTAAACCTAACCCTAACCTAAACCGAACCCTAACCCTAACCCTAACTCTTACCCTAACCTTAACCTTATACCTAAACCCAACCCTAACCCTTACCCTAACACCTAACACTAATCCTAACCCTAACCCTTACCCTAAACCTAACCCTAATCCAACCCTAACACTTACCCTAACCTTAACCCTAACCCTAAACCTAACCCTTACCCTTAACCTTACCCTAACACTAACCCTAACACTAACTCTAACTCTAACCCTAACCCTATCCCTAACACATACCCTTACCCTAACCCTAACCCTAACCCTAACCCTTACCCTTACCCTAAAACTAAACCTAAACTTAAAACCCAACCCCAAACCTAACTCTAACCCCAAACCTAACCCTTACCCTTACCCTTACCCTAACCCTCACCATAACCCTAACCCTAACCCTAACCATTACCCTAACCCTAACCCTTATCCTAATCCTAGCCCTTAACCTTACCCTAACCCTAACCCTAACCCTAAACCTAAACCAAACCGTATCCCTAACCTTAACACTAACCCTTACCCTTACCCTAACCGTGACCCTAACACTAACCCTAAACCTAACCCTAACCCTAACCCTAACCCTTACCTTTACCCTAAACCTAACAATAAACCTAACCCTAACCCTTACCTTACCCTCACCCTAACCCTAACCCTAACCCTAACCCTAATCCTAACCCTTACACTTACATTAACCCTAAACCTAACCCTAACGCTTACCCTTACCCTAAATCTTATCCTTACCCTAACCCTAAGCCTAAACCTAACACTAACCCTAACCCCTAACCCTAAACCTAACCCTAACCCTAACCCAAACCCTAACAATTACCCTTACCCTAACCCTAACCCTAACTTTAATGCTAACCCTAACCCTAACCCTTACCCTAACCCTAACCCTAACCCTAATCCTTACCCTAACCCTTACCTTAACCCTAACCCTAACCCTAAACCTTACACTCACCCTAACCCTAACCCTAATGCTAACCCTAACGATAACCCTAACTCTAACCCTAAACCTTACCCTAAACCTAACCCTAAACCTAACCTCTACCTTAACCCTAACCCTAACCCTTAAACTTACCCTAACCCCTAACCCTAACCCTAACCCTATCCCTAACAATAACCCTTACCCTAACTCTAAACATAAACCTAACCCTAACCCTAACCCTTAACCTAACCCTAACACTAACCCTAACCCTAATCCTTACCCTAAAACTAACCTTAACCCTAGCCCTTACCCTAAACCTAACCCTAACCCTAACCCTTACCCTTTCCCAAACCCTAACCCTAACCTTAACTCTAACCCTTACCCTTACCCTAAACTTAACCCTAAACCTAACATTAAACCTAACCCTAACCATAACCCTAACCCTAACCCTAACCCTAACCCCTAACCCTAACCCTTACCTTAACCCTAACCCTAACCATAAACCTAACCCTAACCCTAACCCTTACACCTAACCCTAACCCTAACCCTAACCCTTACCCTTACCGTAACACTAAACAAAACTCTGGCCCTAACCCTAACCCTAACACTTACCCTAACACTAACCCTAATCCTAACCCTTAACCTTACACTAACCCTAACCCTAACACTTACACTAACCCTAACCCTAACCCTAACCCTTACCCTTACCCTAACCCTAACCATAACTCTAACCGTAACCCTAACCCTAACCCTTACCCTAACCCTAACCCTAACCCTTACTCTAACCCTAAACCTAACCCTAACCCTAACCCTAACACTTACACTTACCGTAACCCTAACCCTAACCCTAACCCTTATCCTAACTCTAACACTAACCCTAACCCCTAACCCTAACCCTAACCCTAACCTTAACCATAACCATAACCCTAACCATAAACCTTACCCTTACCTTAATCCTAACCCTAAACCTAACCATAAACCTAACCATAAAACTAACCTTAACCGTTACCCTAACCCTAAATCTTACCATTACCCTAACCCTAACCATAAACCTAACACTAACCCTACCCCTAACCCTAACCCTAACCCTTACCTTTACCCTAACCCTAACCCTAACCATTATCCTAACCCCAACCCTAACCCTAACCCCTAACCCTTACCATAATCCTAACCCTAACACTAACCCTAACCCTTACCCTTACCCTAACCCTAACTCTAAACCTAACCCTAAACCTAACCCTAACCCTTACCCTAATCCTAATCCTAACCCGAACCCTAACCCTACCCCTTACCCTTACCCTAAACATAACCCTAAACCTAACCCTAACCATAAAACTTACCCTTAACTTAATCCTAACCCAAAACCTAACCATAAACCTAACCTTTACCCTAACCCTAACCCCTAACCCTAAACCTAACCCTAACCCTTACCCTTACCCTAACCTAACCCTAACCCTAACACTTACCCTTAACCTAAACCTAACCCTAACCATTACCCTAACCCAAACCCTAACCCTACCCCTTTCCCTAACCGTAACCCTAACACTAACCCTACCCCTTACCCTAAACCTAATGCTAACCCCTAACCCTAACTCTAACCCTTACCCTTACCCTTAACCTAACCCTAACCGTAACTCTAACCCTAACGCTAACCCTAACCTAGTCCTTACCCTAACCCTAACACTAACACTAACCCTTATCCTTACCCTAACCCTAACCCTAACCCTAACCCTTATCCTAACCCTAACACTAACCCTAACCCTTAACCTAACCCTAACACTAACCCTAACCCCTAACCCTAACCCTAACCCTAACCCTCAACATAACCCTAACCCTAAACCTAACCTAACCCTAATCCTAACCCTTACACTTACCTTAACCCTTACGCTAACCCTAAACCAAACCCTAACCCTAACCTTAACCCTAACCCTTACCCTAACCCTAACCCTAACCCTAAACCTAACCCTTACCCTTTCCCAAACCCTTACTCTAACCCTAACACTTAATATTAACCTAACCCTAAACCGAAACCGAACCCTAACCCTAACCCTAACCCTAAACTTAACCCTAACCCTAACTCTAAACCTAACCCTTACCCTTACCCTAACCCTAACCATAAACCTAACCCTAACCGTAACACTAACCCTAACCCTAAACTTAACCCTAACCCTAACCTTAACCCTTACCGTTTCTCTAACCCTAACCCTAAACCTAACCCTAATCCTTACCCTTACCCTAACCCTAACCCTAATCTTAACCCCAAACCTAAACCTAAACCTAACCCTAAACCTAGCCCTTAACCTAACCCTAACCCTAACCCCAACCCTAACTCTAACACTTACCCTTACCCTAACCCTAACCCTAACCCTAAACCTTTCCTAACCCTAACCCTAACCCTTAACCTAACCCTAACACTAACCCTAACCCCTAAACCTAACACTAACCATAACCCTAACCCCTAACCCTAACCCTAACGCTAACCCTTACCCTTATCCTAACCGTAACCCTAACCCTAACACTTACCCTTACCTTAACCCCTAAAATAACCCTAACCCTAATCCTAACCCTTACCCTAACCCTAACCCTTACCCTACCCCTAACCCCAAACCTTACTCTTACCCTAAACCTAATCCTAACACTTACCCTAACCCTAAACATAACCCCAACACTAAACCTAACCCTAACCCTAACCCTTATGCTTACCCTAACCGTAACCCTAAACCTAACACTAACCCTAACCCTAACCCTTACCCTAAGCCTAACCCCATCCTAACCCTAACCCTTATCCTTACCCTAACCCTAACTCTTACCCTACACCTAACCCTAACCCTAAACTTAACCCTAACCCTTAACCTTACCCCAAAACTAACCCTAACCCTAACCCTTACCCTTACCCTAACTCTAAACATAACTCTAACCCTAACCCTAACCCTTACCCTAAGCCTAACCCTTGCCCTTACTCTAACCCTAACCCTAACCCTAACGCTAACCCTAACCCCAAACCTAACACTTACACTTACCGTAACCCTAACCCTAAACCTAACCCTAACGCTAACCCTAACCCTTAACCTAACCTTAACACTAACCCTAACCCCTAACCCTAACCCTAACCCTAACCTTAACCCTAACCATAACCCTAACCATAAACCTTACCCTTACCTTAACCCTAACCCTAAACCTAACCCTAACCCTAACCATAAACCTACACTTAACCCTAACCCTAACCCTAACTCTTACCCTTATCCTAACCCAACCATAAACCTAACACTAACCCTACCCGTAAACCTAACCCTAACACTTAACCTTACCCTAACCCTAACTCTAACCCTTATCCTAACCCCAACCCTAACCCTAACTCCTAACCCTTACCCTAATCCTAACCCTAAGACTAACCCTAACCCTTACCCTTACCCTAACCATAACCCTAACTCTAACCCTAACCCTAAACCTAACCCTAACCCTTACCCTAATCCTGAACCGAACCCTAACCCTTACCCTTACCCCAAACCTAACCTAAAACTAATCATAACCCTAACCCTTACATTTACCCTAACCATAACCCTAAACCTAACCCTAACCCTAACCCTAACATTTACCCTTACCCTAACCCTAACCCTCAACCTAACCCTAACCCTAACCATAACCCCTAACCCTAAACCTAAACTTAACTCTTACCCTTACCCTAACCCTAACCCTAACCCTAACACTTAACCTTAACCTATAACTAACCCTAAACCTTACCCTAACCCAAACCCTAACCCTACCCCTTACCTTAACCATAACACTAACACTAACCCTAATCTTTACCCTAAAACTAATCCCAACCCCTAACCCTAACCCTTACCCTAACCCTAACCCTTACCCTAACCTTTACCCTTAACCTAACCCTAACACATACACTTACCTAACCCTTACTCTAACCCTAACCGTAACCGTATAACTAACCCTAACCCTGACCCTACCCTAACCCTTACCCTAACCCTAACTCTTACCCTTACCCTAAACCTAACCCTAACCCTAACCTTAAACCCAACCCTAAACCCAACCCTAACCCTAACCCTTACCCTTACCCTAACCATAACCCTAAACATAAACCTAACCCTAACCCTAACCCTAAACCTTACCCTAACCCTAACCCAAATCCTAACAGTAACCCTTACCCTTACCCTAATCCTAACTCTAAACCTAAACCTTACCCTAAACCTAACCTTAAAGCTAGCTCTTACATTAACCCTAACCCTAAACCTAAACCGAACCCTAACCTTATCCCTAACACTAACTCTTATCCTGACCCTAACCCTAACTCTAAACCTATCCCTAACCATAACTCCTAAACCTAACCGTAACCGTAACCCTAACCCTAACACTTAACCTTACCCTAACCCTAAACTTAATGCTAAACCTAACCCTAACCCTAACCCTAAACCTAAACCTAACCCTAACCCTAACCCTTACCCTTACCCTAACCCTAAAATTAACCTAAACGCTAACCCTAACCCTAACCCTAACCCCTTATCCTAACCCTAACCCTAAACCTTACCCTTATTGTAACCCTAATCCTAACCATAACACTTACTCTAATCCCTTCCCGAGCCCTAACCTTAACCCTAAACCTTACCCTAAGCCTAACCCTAAACCTTACCCCAACCCTTACCCTAACACTTACCCTATCCTTAAACTTAACCCTAAACTTAACCCTTACCCTTACCCTAACCCTAACCCTAAACCTAACCCTTACCCTTACCCTAACCCTAAACCTAACCTTAACCCCAACCCTAAATCTAACCCTAACCCTAACTCTAACCCTAACCCTAACCCTAACCCTAATCCTAATATTAACCCTTACCCTTACCCTACCCCTAACCCTAACCCTAAAACTAACCCTAACCCTAACCTTAACCCTAACCCTAACCCTTAATCTAACTCTAACCCTAAACCTAACCCTAACTCATCCTCTTACCCTAACTCTAACCCTAAAACTAACCCTAACCCTAAACTTAACCCTAGCCCTTACACTCACCTAACCCTAACCCTAACCCTAAACCTAACCCTAACCCTAACCCTAACCCTAACACTTACACTTAACCTAACCCTAACTATAACCCTAATCCTTACCTTAACCCTAAACCTAACCCTAGCTCTTACAATAACCCTAACCCTAACCCTAAACCCAAACCCTAACCCTAACCCTTACCCTAACCCTATCCCTAACTCTAACCTTAACCTTAACCCTAACCCTAGCCCTAACCCTTACCCTAACCCTAACCTTAAACCTAACCCTAACCCTAACCCTAACCCTAACCCTAACACTTACCCTATCCTTAAACTTAACCCTAAACTTAACCCTTACCCTTACCCTAACCCTAACCCTAAACCTAACCCTTACCCTTACCCT
This sequence comes from Megascapheus bottae, assembly GCA_024803745.1. Taxonomy (NCBI): domain Eukaryota; kingdom Metazoa; phylum Chordata; class Mammalia; order Rodentia; family Geomyidae; genus Megascapheus; species Megascapheus bottae. Next base: position 127,443 of record JANJXV010001080.1, read on the forward strand.
AACCCTAAACCTAACCTTAACCCCAACCCTAAATCTAACCCTAACCCTAACTCTAACCCTAACCCTAACCCTAACCCTAATCCTAATATTAACCCTTACCCTTACCCTACCCCTAACCCTAACCCTAAAACTAACCCTAACCCTAACCTTAACCCTAACCCTAACCCTTAATCTAACTCTAACCCTAAACCTAACCCTAACTCATCCTCTTACCCTAACTCTAACCCTAAAACTAACCCTAACCCTAAACTTAACCCTAGCCCTTACACTCACCTAACCCTAACCCTAAACCTAACCCTAACCCTAACCCTAACCCTAACACTTACACTTAACCTAACCCTAACTATAACCCTAATCCTTACCTTAACCCTAAACCTAACCCTAGCTCTTACAATAACCCTAACCCTAACCCTAAACCCAAACCCTAACCCTAACCCTTACCCTAACCCTATCCCTAACTCTAACCTTAACCTTAACCCTAACCCTAGCCCTAACCCTTACCCTAACCCTAACCTTAAACCTAACCCTAACCCTAAACCTAACCCTAACCTTAACCCTAACTCTAACCCTAAACCTAACCTTAACCTTAACCATAACACTAATCCTAACCCTTACCCTTACCCTAACCCTAAATCTAATCCTAACCGTAAGCCTAACCTTTACCCTTACCGTAACCGTAACCTGAAACCTCAACCTTACCCTTGCACTAAACCTAACCCTAACCCTTACCCTAAACCTACCACTACCCCTAACCCTAACCCTTGCCCTTATCTTAACCCTAACCCTAACCCTAAACCGAACACTAACCTTACAACATACACTTACCCTAACCCTAACCGTAACCCTATACCTAACCCTAACCCTAACCCTACCCTAACCCTTACCCTAACCCTAACCCTAACCCTAACCCTAAAACTTACCCTTACCCTAACTCTAACCCTAAACCTAACCCTAACCCTTATCCTAACCCTAACCCTAACCATTAACCTAACCCTAACCCTAACCCTAACCCTAACCCTTACCCTTGCCCTAAGCCTAACTCTAACCCTAACCCGAACCCTAACTCTAACCCTTACCCTAACCCTAACCCTAACCTTAAACCTTACCCTAACCCTAATCCTAACCCTTTTCTTAACCCTAACGCTAACCCTAACCCTAACCCTAGTCCTTACCCTTACCCTAACCCTAACACTAAACCTAACCCTAACATTAACCCTAACCCTAAACTTAACCCTAAAGCTAACCCTATCCCTAACCCTTACCCTTACCCTATCCCTAACCCTAAACCTAACCCTAACCCTAACCCTAACCCTAACCCCTAACCCTAACCCTAACCCTTACCTTTACCCTAAGCCTAACCCTAACCCTAACCCTTACACTAACCCTCACCCTAACACTAACCCTAACTATTAACCTTAACCTAAACCTAACCCTCATCCTAAAACTAACCCTAACCCTAAACTTAACACTAACCCTAACCCAAACCCTTACCCTAACCCTACCACTAATCCTAAACCTAACCCTAACCCTTACCCTAACCCTAACCCTTACCCTACCCTAACACTAACCCTCACCCTAACCTTAAAACTTACCCTAACCCTAACCCTTAACCTTACCCTAACCCTAACCGTAACCCTAACCCTAACCCTAACCGTAACACTTACCCTAAATCTCACCCTAATCCTAACCCTAATTCTTACCCTTACCCTAACCCTAAACCTTACCCTAAACTTAACCCTAACCCTAACCCTATCCCTAACCCTTTCCCTTACCCTAAGCCTAACTCTAAACCTAAAACTAACCCGAACCTTTACCTTTACCTTTACCCTAACCCTAACCCTTACCCTAGCCATAACCCTAACCCTAACCTCCTCCTTACCCTTACCCTAACCCTAACCTTTACCCTAACCCTAACTCTAACCCTTAACATTACCCTAACCATAGCCCTAAACCTAACCCTAAACCTATCCCTATCAATAACCCTAACCCTTACCCTTAACCAAACCCTAACCCTAACTGTAACACTAACCCTTACCCTTAACCTAACCCTACCCTAAATCTAACCATAACCCTAAACCTAACCCTAACCTTAACCCTAACCCTAACCCTAACCCTAACCCTTACCCTAACCTTAAACCTAACCTTAACCCCAACACTAAACCTAACCCTAAACCTAAACCAACCCTAAACCTTACCCTAACCCTAACCCTAACCCTAACCCTAACCCTAATCTTAACCACAACCCTTACCCTAACCCTAACCCTAACCCTAAAACTAACCATAACCCTAACCTTAACCCTAAACCTAACCCTAAACCTTACCGTAACCCTAACCCTAATCCTAACCCTAGCCCTTCCCCTTCCCCTAACCCTAACCCTAAAACTAACCCTAACCCTAAAATTAACAATAATCCTTACCCTAACCCTAACCCTAACCCTAATCCTTACCCTAACCCTAACCGTAACACTTACCCTTACCTTAACCCTAAACGTAACTCTAACCCTAACCTTAACCCTAACCCTAAACCTTCCCCTAACCCTAACCCTTACCCTAACCCTAACCCTACCCCTAACCCTAACTTTAACCTTAACCCGGACCCTAACCCTAACCCTTACCCTTACCTTTACCCTAACCCTAACCCTAACCCTAACCCTAAACTTAACCCTAACTCTAACCCTAACCCTAGCCTTAACCTTAAACTTAACCCTAATCCTAACCCTTACCCTTATCCTAACCCTAAACCAAACCCTAACCCTAACCCTAACCTTTACCCTGACCTTAACCCTAACCCTAACCCGAACCCGAACCCTCAACCTTACCCTTACCCTAAACCTAACCCTAAACCTTACCCTAAACCTACCCCTAACCCTAACCCTAACCCTTACCCTTACCTTAACCATAACCCTAACCCTAAGCCTAACCCTAAGCCTAACACTAACGCTAAAACATACACTTACCCTAACCCTAACCCTAACCCTAACCGTAACCCTATACCTAACCCTAACTCTAACCCTACCCTAACCCTTACCCTAACCCTAACCCTAACCCTAACTCTTACCCTTACCCTAAACCTAACCCTAACCCTAACGTTAAACCCAACCCTAAACCCAACCCTAACCCTAACCCTAACCCTAACCTTACCCTAACCCTAACCGTAATCCTAACCCTAACTCTTACCCTTACATTAATCCAAACCCTAACCCTAAACCTTACCCTAATCCTAACCTTAACCCTAGCCCTCACCCTAACCCTAACCCTAAACCTAAACCTAAACTGAACCCTAACTTATCCCTAACCCTAACTCTTATCCTGACTTTAACCCTAACCTAAACCTAACCCTAACCATAACCCCTAACCCTAACCGTAACCCTAACTCTAACCCTAACACTTAACCTTACCCTAACCCTAACCTTAATGCTAACCCTTACCCTAACCCTAAGCCTAAACCAAAACCTAACCCTAACCCTAACCCTAACCCTAACCTTAACCCCCACCCTAAACGTAAACCTAACCTAACCCTAACCCTAACACCTAACCCTAACCCTAACCCTAACCCTTAAACTTACCCTAACACTAACCCTAACCCTAACCCTAACATTTACCCTAACCCTAACCCTAACCCTAACCCTTACTCTTACCCTAACCCTAACCCTAACCTTAACCCCAACCCTAAACCTTACCCTAATCCTAACCCTAACCCTTACCCAAACACTAACCCTAACCCTAACCCTAACCCTAAAATTTACCCTAACCCTAACTCTATCCCTAACCCTAACCCTAACCCTTAACCTAATCCTAACACTAACCCTAACCCCTAACCCTAACCCTTATCCTAACCCTAACACTAACGCTAACCGCTTACCCTAACCCTAACTCTAACCCCTTATCCTAACCCTAACGATAACCCTTACCCTTATCCTAACCCTAACGCTAACCCTAACACTTACTCTAATCCCTACCCTAGCCCTAACCCTAACCCTAAACCTTACCCTAAGGCTAACCCTAACCCTAACCATTACCCTTACCCTAAACCTAACCCTAAACCTAACCCTAACATTAACGCTAACCCTAAACTTAACCCGAAACCTAACCCTATCCCTAATCCTTACCCTTACCCTAACCCTAACACTAAACCTAACACTAACCCTAACCCTTACCTTTACCCTAACCCTAACCCTAACCCTAACCCTATCCCCTAACCCTAACCCTAAACCTTATCCTAACCCAAAGCCTAACCCTAACAATAACCCTAACCCTTACCCTAACCCTCACCCTAATAATAAAAATAACTCTTACCCTTACCCTAACCCTAACCCTAACCCTAAAACTAACTCTAACCCTAAACTTAACCCTAACCCTAACGCTAACCCTTACCCTAACCCTAACCCTTACCCTACCCTAACCCTAACCCTAACCCTAACCTTAACCCTAACCCTAAACCTAACCCTTACCCTTACCCTAACCCTAACCCTAAACCTAACCCTAACCCTAACCCCAACCCTAACCTTAACCCTAACCCTAACCCTAACAATTGCCCTTACCCTAACCCTAACCCTAAACCTAACACTAACCCTAACCCTAACCCTCACACGAATCCTAACCCTAACTCTTACCCTTACCCTAACCCTTAACCTTACCCTTACCCTAAGCCTAACCCTAACCCTTACCCTAACCCTAACCCTAACCCTAACCCTAACCCTTAACCTTACCCTAACCCTAACCCTAAACCTAACACTAACCCTAACCCTTACCTTTACCCTAAACCTAAACCTAACCCTAACCCTAACCCTAACCCCTAACCCTAACCCTAACCCTAACCATTACCCTTACCCTAAGCCTAATCCTAACAATAACCCTTACCCTAAGCCTCACCCTAATCCTAACCCTAACTCTTACCCTTACCCTAATCCTAACCCTAACCCTAAAACTGACCCTAACCATACACTTTACCCTAACCCTAACCCTAACCCTCACCCTAACCATAACCCTTACCCTACCCTAATCCTAACCCTAACCCTAACCTTAACACTAAACCTAACCCTAACCTTGCCCTTACCCTAACCCTAACCCTAAACCTAACCCTAACCCTAACCCTAATCCTAAACTTAACCCTAACCCTAAACCTAACAATTGCCCTTACCCTAACCCTAACCCTAAACCTAACACTAACCCTAACCCTAACCCTATCCCTTACCCTTACCCTAACCCTAACCCTAAACCTAACCCTAACCCTAACCCTAACCCTAAACCTTACCCTTATTCTAACCCTAACATTAACACTTACCCATACCCTAACCCTAACCCTAACCCTAACACCTACCCTAACCCTAATCCTAACCCTAACCCTAACCCTAATCCTAACCCTAACCGTAACACTTACCCTTACCCTAACCCTAACCCTAACCGTAACCCTAACCCTAATCCTAACCCTAACCCTAACCCTAACCCTTAACCTAACCCTAACACTAACACTAACCCCTAACCCTAAACCTAACCATTACCCTAACCCCTAAACCTAACCCTAACCCTAACCCTAACCCTTAACCTTATCCTAAACCTAACCCTAACCCTAACCCTTATCCTAACCCTAACACTAACGCTAACCGCTTACCCTAACCCTAACTCTAACCCCTTATCCTAACCCTAACGATAACCCTTACCCTTATCCTAACCCTAACGCTAACCCTAACACTTACTCTAATCCCTACCCTAGCCCTAACCCTAACCCTAAACCTTACCCTAAGGCTAACCCTAACCCTAACCATTACCCTTACCCTAAACCTAACCCTAAACCTAACCCTAACATTAACGCTAACCCTAAACTTAACCCGAAACCTAACCCTATCCCTAATCCTTACCCTTACCCTAACCCTAACACTAAACCTAACACTAACCCTAACCCTTACCTTTACCCTAACCCTAACCCTAACCCTAACCCTATCCCCTAACCCTAACCCTAAACCTTATCCTAACCCAAAGCCTAACCCTAACAATAACCCTAACCCTTACCCTAACCCTCACCCTAATAATAAAAATAACTCTTACCCTTACCCTAACCCTAACCCTAACCCTAAAACTAACTCTAACCCTAAACTTAACCCTAACCCTAACGCTAACCCTTACCCTAACCCTAACCCTTACCCTACCCTAACCCTAACCCTAACCCTAACCTTAACCCTAACCCTAAACCTAACCCTTACCCTTACCCTAACCCTAACCCTAAACCTAACCCTAACCCTAACCCCAACCCTAACCTTAACCCTAACCCTAACCCTAACAATTGCCCTTACCCTAACCCTAACCCTAAACCTAACACTAACCCTAACCCTAACCCTCACACGAATCCTAACCCTAACTCTTACCCTTACCCTAACCCTTAACCTTACCCTTACCCTAAGCCTAACCCTAACCCTTACCCTAACCCTAACCCTAACCCTAACCCTAACCCTTAACCTTACCCTAACCCTAACCCTAAACCTAACACTAACCCTAACCCTTACCTTTACCCTAAACCTAAACCTAACCCTAACCCTAACCCTAACCCCTAACCCTAACCCTAACCCTAACCATTACCCTTACCCTAAGCCTAATCCTAACAATAACCCTTACCCTAAGCCTCACCCTAATCCTAACCCTAACTCTTACCCTTACCCTATTCCTAACCCTAACCCTAAAACTGACCCTAACCATACACTTTACCCTAACCCTAACCCTAACCCTCACCCTAACCATAACCCTTACCCTACCCTAATCCTAACCCTAACCCTAACCTTAACACTAAACCTAACCCTAACCTTGCCCTTACCCTAACCCTAACCCTAAACCTAACCCTAACCCTAACCCTAATCCTAAACTTAACCCTAACCCTAAACCTAACAATTGCCCTTACCCTAACCCTAACCCTAAACCTAACACTAACCCTAACCCTAACCCTATCCCTTACCCTTACCCTAACCCTAACCCTAAACCTAACCCTAACCCTAACCCTAACCCTAAACCTTACCCTTATTCTAACCCTAACATTAACACTTACCCATACCCTAACCCTAACCCTAACCCTAACACCTACCCTAACCCTAATCCTAACCCTAACCCTAACCCTAATCCTAACCCTAACCGTAACACTTACCCTTACCCTAACCCTAACCCTAACCGTAACCCTAACCCTAATCCTAACCCTAACCCTAACCCTAACCCTTAACCTAACCCTAACACTAACACTAACCCCTAACCCTAAACCTAACCATTACCCTAACCCCTAAACCTAACCCTAACCCTAACCCTAACCCTTAACCTTATCCTAAACCTAACCCTAACCCTAACACTTACCCTTACCCTAACCCCTACCCTAACCCTAACCCTAACCGTAACTCTTACCCTAAACCTAACCCTTAACATTACCATAACCCTAAACCTAACCATAACCCTTACAATTACCCTTACCCCAAAACTAATCCTAACCCTAATCCTACCCCTAAACCTTACCCTTATCCTAAACCTAACACTAACCCTTACCCTAACCCTAACCTTAACCACAACCCAAAACCTAACCGTAACCCTAACCCAAACCCTAACCCTTAACCTAACCGTAACTCCAATCCTAATCCTAACCCTTACCAGTACTCTAACCCTAACACAAACCCTAAACCAAAAACTAAACCTAACCTTAACCCTAACCCTTACCCTAACCCTAACCTTAACCACAACACTAAACCTAACCCTAACCCTAACTCGTACCCTAACCCTAACCCTAACCCTAACCCTTACCCTAACCCTAACCCTAACCCTTATCCTAACACTAACCCTAACCCTAACCCTAACCCTTAACCTAACCCTAACACTAACCCTAACACTTACGCTTACCCTAATCCCTACCCTAATCCTAAACCAAACCCTAACCCATACCCTAACCCTAATCCTAAATTTAACCCTTAACCTAATCCTAACACTAACCCTAACCCCTAACCTTAACACTTACCCTAACCCTAACATTAACCCTTACTCTTACCCTAACCCTAACCCTAAGCCTAACCCTTAACTTTACCTTAACCCTAACCCTAACCCTTACCCTAACGCTAAACCTAACCCTAACACATACTCTAACCCTAACCCTAACCCTAACCCTACCCGTAACCCTTAACCTAACCCTAACCATAACCATAACCATAACCCTTACACAAAAACTAACCCTAATCATATCCATAAACCTAACACTAACCCTAACCCTTACCATAACCCTAACCCTAACATTAACCGTAACCCTTACCCTAACCATAACTCTAAACCTAACCCTAACCCTAACCTTAATCCTAACCCTAACCCTTACCCTTAAACTAACCCTAACCATAAACGTAACCCTAAACTAACACTAACCCTAACACCTAAGCCTAACCCTAACCCTTAAACTTACCTTAACACTAACCCTAACCCTAACCCTAACCCTAACACTTACCCTAACCCTCACCTTAACCCTAACCCTTACTCTTACCCTAACTCTAACCCTAACCTTAACCCCACCCTAAACCTAACCCTAACCCTAACCGTAACACTTACCCTAACCCTAACCCTAACCCAAAACTTACCCTTACCCTAACTCTAACCCTAAACCTAACCCTTATTCTAACCCTAACCCTAACCCCTAACCCCTAACCCCTAACCCTAATCCTAACCCTAATCCTTACCCTTACCCTAAGCCTAACCCTAAACCTAACCCTTACCCTAACCCTCACCCTAATCCTAACCCTAACTCTTACCCTTACCCTAATCCTAACCCTAACCCTAAAACTAACCGTAACCCTAAACTTAACCCTAACCCTAACCCTAACCCTTACCATAACCCTACCACTAATCCTAACCCTAACCCTAACCCTTATCCTAACCCCAACCCTTACCCTACCCTAACCCTAACCCTAACACTAACCTTAACCCTAAACTTAACCCTAACCCTTACCCATACCCTTACCCTAACCCCGACCCTAACCCTAACCCTAACGCTAACCCTTACCCTAAATCTAACCCTAACCCTTACCCTTACCCTAAACCTAAACCTAACCCTAACCCTAATCCTAACCTTTACCCTTACCCTAACCCTAACCCTAACACTAACCCTAAAACTAAACCTTATCCTTACCATAAACCTAACCCTAACCCTTACCCTAAACCAAACCCTAACCCTAACCCTAAAGCTTACCCTTACCTTAACCCTAACCCTAACCCTAACCCTTATCATTACCCTTATCCTAACTCTAACCCTAACCCTAACCCTAACCCTAAAACTAACCTTAACACATACCCTTACCCTTACCCTAACCCTAACCCTAAACTTAACCCTAACCCTTACCCTAACCCTAACCCTAATCATAAACCTTACCCTTACCCTAAACCTAACCCTAACCCTTACCGTAAACCTAAACCTAACCATAACCCTAACCCTTACCGTTAGCTTAACCCTAACCCTAACGCTTACCCTTACCCTAACGCTAACCCTAACCCTAACCCAAATCCTAAGGCTAACACATAGTCTTACCCTAACCCTAACCCTAACCCTAACCCTTACCCTACCCCTAACCCTAACGCATACCCTAACCTTAACCCTAACCCTAACCCTAAAACTAACACTTACCCTAACCCTAACCGTTACCCTAACCCTAACCCTAAACTTAACCCCAAATCCAAACCTAACCCTAACCATAACGCTAACCCTAACCCTAACCTAACCCTGACCCTTACCTAACCCCTAACCCTAACCCTAACCCTAACCCTAACCAAAACCCTAACCTTTACTCTAACCCTAACCCTAACCCTAACCCTAACCCTTACCATAACCCTAACCCTAACATTAACCATAACCCTTACCCTAACCATGACTCTAAACCTAAACCGTAACCCGAACCTTTAACCTAACCCTAACCCTAAACTTAATCCTAACCCTTATCCTTACCCTAACCCTGAACCTAACTCTAACCGTAAACTTAACTGTAACCCTCACCCTTACCCTAACCTATCCCCTAACCCTTTCCATAACCCTAACACTAACCCTAATCCTAACCCTAACCCTTACCCTTACACTAACCCTAACCCTAAACGTAACCCTAAACTAACCCTAAACCTAACACCTAACCCTAACCCTAACCCTAACCCTTAAACTTACCTTAATACTAACCCTAACCCTAACCCAAACCTTAACCCTAACCCTTACTGTTACTCTAACTCTAACCCTAACCCAAACCCTTATTCTAACCCTAACCCTAACCCTTAACCTAATCCTAACACTAACCCTAACCCCTAACCCTAACCCTTACCCTAACCCTAACACTAACCCTAACTGCTAACCCTAACCATAACCCTAACCCCTTATCCTAACCCTAACCCTAACCATTACCCTTATCCTAACCGTAACTCTCACCCTAACACTTACTCTAATCCCTACCCTAGCCCTAAACCTAACCCTAAAACTTACCCTAAGCCAAACCCTAACCCTAACCCTTGCCCGTACCCTAACGCTAAACCTAACCCTAACCTTAACCATAACCCTAACCCTAACCCTAACTCTTACCCTTACCCTAACCCTAACCTTAACCCTAACCCTAACCTAAACCTTACCCATATCCTAACCCTAACCCTAACCCTTACCCTAAACCTAACCCTAAACCTAACCCTTACTCTTACCTTAACCCTAACCCTAACCCTAATCCTTACCCTTACCCTATCGCAAACACTAACACTAACCCTAATCCTAACAATAACCCTTACCCTTACCCTAACCGTAAACCTAACCTTAACGCCAACCGTAAACGTAACCCTAACCCTAACCCTAACACTTACCCTTACCCTAACCCTAACCATAACACTAACGCTAACCCTAACCCTAACACTTACCCTTACCCTTACCCTAACACTTATCCTAACCCTAACCCTAAACCTAACCCTAAACCCTAACCCTAAACTTTAACCTAACCCTAATCCTAACGCTAAACCTAAACCTTACCCTTACCCTAAGCCTAACTCTAACCCTATCCCGAACCATAACCCTAACCCTTACCCTAACCGTAACCCTAACCCTAACCTTAACCCTAACGCTAACTCTAACCCTAACCCTAATCCTTACCCTTACCCTAACCCTAACCCTAAATCTAACCCTAACATTAACCCTAACCCTAAACTTAACCCTAAACCTAACCCTATCCCTAACCCTTACCCTTACCCTAACCCTAAACCTAACACTAATCCTAACCCTTAACTTTACCCTAACCCTGAACCTAACCCTAGCCCTAACCCTAACCCTAACCTTAACCCTAACCCTTACCCTAACCCTCACACTAATCCTAACCCTAACTCTTATCCTTACCCTAACCCTAACCCTAACCCTTACCCTAACCCTACCACTAATCCTAACCCTAACACTAACCCTTACCCTAACCCTAACCCTTACCCTACCCTAACCCTAACCCTAACCCTAACCTTAACCCTAACCGTAACCCTAACCCTAAATCTAATCCCTACCCTTACCCTAACCTTAACCCTAATCCTAATCCTAAACCTAACCCTAACCCTAACAATTGCACTTACCCTAACCCAAACCCTAAACCTAACCCTAACCCTTACCCTTACCAAAAAACTAACCCTAAATATAACCATAACCCTAACCATTAACATAACCTTAACCCTAATATTAACCCTAACCCTTACCCTAACTATAACTCTAACCGTAAATCCTAACCCGAAGCCTTAACCTAACCCTAACCCTAATGCTAATCCTAACCCTTACCCTTATCCTAAACCTAAACCTAACTTTAACTCTAACCCTAACCCTAACCCTTATCCTAACCCCAAAGCTAACCCTAACCCCTAACCCTTACCATATTCCTAACCCTAACACTAACCCTAACCCTTACCCTTACCCTTACCCTAACCCTAACTCTAACCCTAACCCTAAACCTAACCCTAACCCTTACCCTAATCCTAATCCTAACCCGAACCCTAGCCCTACTGCTTACCCTTACCCTAAACCTAACCCTAAACCTAACCCTAACCATAAACCTTACCCTTACCTTAATCCTAACCCTAAAACTAATCATAAACCTAACCTTAACCCTAACCCTAACCCTAACCCTTACCTTTACCCTAAACCTAACCTTAAACCTAACCCTAACCCTAACCCTAACATTTACCCTTACCCTAACCCTAACCCTCAACCTAACCCTAACCCTAACCCTAACCCCTAACCCTAAACCTAACCCTAACCCTTACCCTTACCCTAACCCTAACCCTAACCCTAACACTTACCCTTAACCTAAACCTAACCCTAAACATTACCCTAACCCAAACCCTAACCCTACCCCTTTCCCTAACTGTAACCCTAACACTAACCCTAACCCTTACCGTAAACCTAATCCTAACCCCTAACCCTAACCCTAACCCTTACCCTTACCCTTAACCTAACCCTAACCGTAACCCTAACCCTAACCCTAACCCTAACCGTAAACCTTACCCTTACCCTAACCCTAAGCCTAACCCTAACCCTAAACCTAACCCTAACCCTTACTCTAAACCTAACCCTAACCCTATCCATAAACCTTACCTTACCCTAAACCTAACCCTTTCCCTTACCCTAATCCTAACACTAACCCTAACCCTAACCCTAACCCTAACCCTAACCCTAACCCTAATCCTTACCCTTACCCTAACCCTAACCCTAATTTTAACCCCAACCCTAAACCTAACCCTAACCCTAACCCTAACCCTTACCCTAACCCTAACCCTAACCCCAACCCTAACACTAACACTTACCTTTACCCTGACCCTAACCCTAACCCTAACCCTAAACCTTATCCTAACCCTAACCCTAACTCAAACCCTTAACCTAACCCTAACACTAAACCTAACCCCTAACCCTAAACCTAACCATAACCCTAAACCCTAACACTAACCCTAACCCTAACCCTTACCCTTATCCTAATCCTAACCGTAACCCTAACACTTACCCTTACCTTAACCTCTACCCTATCCCTAACCCAAAGCCTAACCCTTACCCTAACCAACCCTTACCCTACCCCTAACCCCAAACCTTACTCTTACCCTAAACCTAATCCTAACACTTACCCTAACCCTAAACATAACCCCAACACTAAACCTAACCCTAACCCTAACGCTAACTCTAACCCTAACACTTACCCTTAACCTAACCCTAACCCTAATCCTAACCCTAACCCTAACCCTAACCTTAACCCTAACCCTAAACGAAACCCTTACCCTAACCCTAACCCTAACCCTAATCTTAACCCCAACGCTAAACCTAACCCTAACCCTAACCCTAACCCTTAACCTAACCCTAACACTAACCCTAACCCCTAACTCTCACCCTAACCCTAACCCTAACCCTAACCCTAAACCCTATCCTAAACCTAACCCTAACCCTAACACTTACCCTTATTCTAACCCCTACCCTAACCCTAACCCTAACTCTAACCCTAACCCTAACCCTTTCCCTTATCCTAACCCTAACCCTAACACTTAACCTTACCCTAACCCCTACCCTAACCCTAACCCTAACACTAACCCTTACCCTAACCCTAACACTAACCGTAACCCCTAACCCTAACCCACACCCTAACCCAAACCCTAAACCCTAACCCTAACCCCGACGCTAACCCCTAAACCTAACCCTAACCCTAACTCTAACACTTACCCTTATCCTAACCGTAACCCTAACCCTAACAATTACCCTTACCCTAACCCCTACCCTAACCCTAACCCTAACCCTAGCCCTTACACTAACCCTAACCCTAACTCTAACCCTTAACATAACCCTAACAGTAACCCTAACCCCTAACCCTAACCATACCATAACCCTAACCCCCAAACCTAACCCTAACCCTAACCCTAACCCTTACCCTTATCCTAACCCTCACCCTAACCCTAAACCTACCCCTTACCCTAACCCTAAACCTAACCCTTACCATTACCCTAACCCGAAAACCAAACCTAAACCTAACCATAACCCTTAGCCTTACCCTAACCATAACCCTAACCCCCAAACCTAACCCTAACCCTAACCCTAACCCTTACCCTTATCCTAACCCTAACCCTAACCCTAAACCTAACCCTTACCCTAACCCTAAACCTAACCCTAGCCCTAACCCTAAACCTAACACTTACCCTAACCCTAAACCTAACACTTACCCTAACCCTAACCCTAACCCTAACCCTTACCATAACCCTAAACCTACCCCTAAACCTAATTCTAACCCTTACCCTAATCCTAACCCTAAACCTAACACTTACCCTAACCCTAACCGTAACCCTAACCCTAACCCTAAGACTTACCATTACCCTAAACCTAACTCTAACCCTTACCCTAACCCTAACAAGAACCCTAACTCTTATCCTTACCAGAACCCTAACCCTAAATCTAACCCTAACACTAACCCTAACCCTAAATCTAACCCTTACCATTACCCTAAACCTAACCCTAAACCTAAACCTAACCCTAACCTTAACCCTAGCACCTAAACCTAACCTTAACTGTAACCCTTACCCTTCCGCTAACCCTAAACCTAACCCTAGCCCTAACGCTAACCCTAACACTTACCCTAACAATAAACCTAACCCTAACCCTTCCCTTACCCTAAACCTAACCCTAATCTTAACCCCAACCCTAAACCTAACCCTAACCCAACCCTAACCCTTACCCTAACCCTAACCCTAACCGTAACCATAACATTTAACCTTACCCTAACCCTAACCCTAACCCTTATCCTAACCCTAACCCTAACCCTAAACCTTAATTTAACCCTAACACTAACCCTAACCCCTAAACCTAACCCTTACCCTAAACCTAAACCTAATCATAACCCTAACCCTTATCCTTACCGTAACCCTAACCCTAACATGAACCCTAACCCTAACCCTAAACCTAACACTTACCCTAACCCTAACCCTAACCCTAACCCTTACTCTAACCTTACCCCTAACCCTAACCCTAACACTAACGCTAACCCTAACCCTAACCCTAACACGTACACTTACCCTAAACCTAAACCTAACCCTAACAACTAACCCTTACCCTAACCCTAATCCTAAACTTACCCTAACCCTAAACTCAAACCTAAACCTAAACTTAACCCTAACCATAACCCTGACCCCAAACTTTACCCTTACCCTAACCCTAAACCTAAACCTAACCCTAACCCAAACCCTAAACCTAACGTTAACCCTAACCCTAACCGTAACCCTTACTCTTACACTAACCCTATATCTAACACTAACCCTACCCCTAACCCTAACCCTAACCCTGACCCTTACCCTAAGCCTAACCCTAAACCTAACCCTTACCCTAACCCTCACCCTAATCCTAACCCTAACTCTTACCCTTACCCTAATCCTAACCCTAACCCTAAAACTAACCGTAACCCTAAACTTAACCCTAACCCTAACCCTAACCCTTACCATAACCCTACCACTAATCCTAACCCTAACCCTAACCCTTATCCTAACCCCAACCCTTACCCTACCCTAACCCTAACCCTAACACTAACCTTAACCCTAAACTTAACCCTAACCCTTACCCATACCCTTACCCTAACCCCGACCCTAACCCTAACCCTAACGCTAACCCTTACCCTAAATCTAACCCTAACCCTTACCCTTACCCTAAACCTAAACCTAACCCTAACCCTAATCCTAACCTTTACCCTTACCCTAACCCTAACCCTAACACTAACCCTAAAACTAAACCTTATCCTTACCATAAACCTAACCCTAACCCTTACCCTAAACCAAACCCTAACCCTAACCCTAAAGCTTACCCTTACCTTAACCCTAACCCTAACCCTAACCCTTATCATTACCCTTATCCTAACTCTAACCCTAACCCTAACCCTAACCCTAAAACTAACCTTAACACATACCCTTACCCTTACCCTAACCCTAACCCTAAACTTAACCCTAACCCTTACCCTAACCCTAACCCTAATCATAAACCTTACCCTTACCCTAAACCTAACCCTAACCCTTACCGTAAACCTAAACCTAACCATAACCCTAACCCTTACCGTTAGCTTAACCCTAACCCTAACGCTTACCCTTACCCTAACGCTAACCCTAACCCTAACCCAAATCCTAAGGCTAACACATAGTCTTACCCTAACCCTAACCCTAACCCTAACCCTTACCCTACCCCTAACCCTAACGCATACCCTAACCTTAACCCTAACCCTAACCCTAAAACTAACACTTACCCTAACCCTAACCGTTACCCTAACCCTAACCCTAAACTTAACCCCAACTCCAAACCTAACCCTAACCATAACGCTAACCCTAACCCTAACCTAACCCTGACCCTTACCTAACCCCTAACCCTAACCCTAACCCTAACCCTAACCAAAACCCTAACCTTTACTCTAACCCTAACCCTAACCCTAACCCTAACCCTAACCCTTACCATAACCCTAACCCTAACATTAACCATAACCCTTACCCTAACCATGACTCTAAACCTAAACCGTAACCCGAACCTTTAACCTAACCCTAACCCTAAACTTAATCCTAACCCTTACCCTTACCCTAACCCTGAACCTAACTCTAACCGTAAACTTAACTGTAACCCTCACCCTTACCCTAACCTATCCCCTAACCCTTTCCATAACCCTAACACTAACCCTAATCCTAACCCTAACCCTTACCCTTACACTAACCCTAACCCTAAACGTAACCCTAAACTAACCCTAAACCTAACACCTAACCCTAACCCTAACCCTAACCCTTAAACTTACCTTAATACTAACCCTAACCCTAACCCAAACCTTAACCCTAACCCTTACTGTTACTCTAACTCTAACCCTAACCCAAACCCTTATTCTAACCCTAACCCTAACCCTTAACCTAATCCTAACACTAACCCTAACCCCTAACCCTAACCCTTACCCTAACCCTAACACTAACCCTAACTGCTAACCCTAACCATAACCCTAACCCCTTATCCTAACCCTAACCCTAACCATTACCCTTATCCTAACCGTAACTCTCACCCTAACACTTACTCTAATCCCTACCCTAGCCCTAAACCTAACCCTAAAACTTACCCTAAGCCAAACCCTAACCCTAACCCTTGCCCGTACCCTAACGCTAAACCTAACCCTAACCTTAACCATAACCCTAACCCTAACCCTAACTCTTACCCTTACCCTAACCCTAACCTTAACCCTAACCCTAACCTAAACCTTACCCATATCCTAACCCTAACCCTAACCCTTACCCTAAACCTAACCCTAAACCTAACCCTTACTCTTACCTTAACCCTAACCCTAACCCTAATCCTTACCCTTACCCTATCGCAAACACTAACACTAACCCTAATCCTAACAATAACCCTTACCCTTACCCTAACCGTAAACCTAACCTTAACGCCAACCGTAAACGTAACCCTAACCCTAACCCTAACACTTACCCTTACCCTAACCCTAACCATAACACTAACGCTAACCCTAACCCTAACACTTACCCTTACCCTTACCCTAACACTTATCCTAACCCTAACCCTAAACCTAACCCTAAACCCTAACCCTAAACTTTAACCTAACCCTAATCCTAACGCTAAACCTAAACCTTACCCTTACCCTAAGCCTAACTCTAACCCTATCCCGAACCATAACCCTAACCCTTACCCTAACCGTAACCCTAACCCTAACCTTAACCCTAACGCTAACTCTAACCCTAACCCTAATCCTTACCCTTACCCTAACCCTAACCCTAAATCTAACCCTAACATTAACCCTAACCCTAAACTTAACCCTAAACCTAACCCTATCCCTAACCCTTACCCTTACCCTAACCCTAAACCTAACACTAATCCTAACCCTTAACTTTACCCTAACCCTGAACCTAACCCTAGCCCTAACCCTAACCCTAACCTTAACCCTAACCCTTACCCTAACCCTCACACTAATCCTAACCCTAACTCTTATCCTTACCCTAACCCTAACCCTAACCCTTACCCTAACCCTACCACTAATCCTAACCCTAACACTAACCCTTACCCTAACCCTAACCCTTACCCTACCCTAACCCTAACCCTAACCCTAACCTTAACCCTAACCGTAACCCTAACCCTAAATCTAATCCCTACCCTTACCCTAACCTTAACCCTAATCCTAATCCTAAACCTAACCCTAACCCTAACAATTGCACTTACCCTAACCCAAACCCTAAACCTAACCCTAACCCTTACCCTTACCAAAAAACTAACCCTAAATATAACCATAACCCTAACCATTAACATAACCTTAACCCTAATATTAACCCTAACCCTTACCCTAACTATAACTCTAACCGTAAATCCTAACCCGAAGCCTTAACCTAACCCTAACCCTAATGCTAATCCTAACCCTTACCCTTATCCTAAACCTAAACCTAACTTTAACTCTAACCCTAACCCTAACCCTTATCCTAACCCCAAAGCTAACCCTAACCCCTAACCCTTACCATATTCCTAACCCTAACACTAACCCTAACCCTTACCCTTACCCTTACCCTAACCCTAACTCTAACCCTAACCCTAAACCTAACCCTAACCCTTACCCTAATCCTAATCCTAACCCGAACCCTAGCCCTACTGCTTACCCTTACCCTAAACCTAACCCTAAACCTAACCCTAACCATAAACCTTACCCTTACCTTAATCCTAACCCTAAAACTAATCATAAACCTAACCTTAACCCTAACCCTAACCCTAACCCTTACCTTTACCCTAAACCTAACCTTAAACCTAACCCTAACCCTAACCCTAACATTTACCCTTACCCTAACCCTAACCCTCAACCTAACCCTAACCCTAACCCTAACCCCTAACCCTAAACCTAACCCTAACCCTTACCCTTACCCTAACCCTAACCCTAACCCTAACACTTACCCTTAACCTAAACCTAACCCTAAACATTACCCTAACCCAAACCCTAACCCTACCCCTTTCCCTAACTGTAACCCTAACACTAACCCTAACCCTTACCGTAAACCTAATCCTAACCCCTAACCCTAACCCTAACCCTTACCCTTACCCTTAACCTAACCCTAACCGTAACCCTAACCCTAACCCTAACCCTAACCGTAAACCTTACCCTTACCCTAACCCTAAGCCTAACCCTAACCCTAAACCTAACCCTAACCCTTACTCTAAACCTAACCCTAACCCTATCCATAAACCTTACCTTACCCTAAACCTAACCCTTTCCCTTACCCTAATCCTAACCCTAACCCTAACCCTAACCCTAACCCTAACCCTAATCCTTACCCTTACCCTAACCCTAACCCTAATTTTAACCCCAACCCTAAACCTAACCCTAACCCTAACCCTAACCCTTACCCTAACCCTAACCCTAACCCCAACCCTAACACTAACACTTACCTTTACCCTTACCCTAACCCTAACCCTAACCCTAAACCTTTTCCTAACCCTAACCCTAACTCAAACCCTTAACCTAACCCTAACACTAAACCTAACCCCTAACCCTAAACCTAACCATAACCCTAAACCCTAACACTAACCCTAACCCTAACCCTTACCCTTATCCTAATCCTAACCGTAACCCTAACACTTACCCTTACCTTAACCTCTACCCTATCCCTAACCCAAAGCCTAACCCTTACCCTAACCAACCCTTACCCTACCCCTAACCCCAAACCTTACTCTTACCCTAAACCTAATCCTAACACTTACCCTAACCCTAAACATAACCCCAACACTAAACCTAACCCTAACCCTAACGCTAACTCTAACCCTAACACTTACCCTTAACCTAACCCTAACCCTAATCCTAACCCTAACCCTAACCCTAACCTTAACCCTAACCCTAAACGAAACCCTTACCCTAACCCTAACCCTAACCCTAATCTTAACCCCAACGCTAAACCTAACCCTAACCCTAACCCTAACCCTTAACCTAACCCTAACACTAACCCTAACCCCTAACTCTCACCCTAACCCTAACCCTAACCCTAACCCTAAACCCTATCCTAAACCTAACCCTAACCCTAACACTTACCCTTATTCTAACCCCTACCCTAACCCTAACCCTAACTCTAACCCTAACCCTAACCCTTTCCCTTATCCTAACCCTAACCCTAACACTTAACCTTACCCTAACCCCTACCCTAACCCTAACCCTAACACTAACCCTTACCCTAACCCTAACACTAACCGTAACCCCTAACCCTAACCCACACCCTAACCCAAACCCTAAACCCTAACCCTAACCCCGACGCTAACCCCTAAACCTAACCCTAACCCTAACTCTAACACTTACCCTTATCCTAACCGTAACCCTAACCCTAACAATTACCCTTACCCTAACCCCTACCCTAACCCTAACCCTAACCCTAGCCCTTACACTAACCCTAACCCTAACTCTAACCCTTAACATAACCCTAACAGTAACCCTAACCCCTAACCCTAACCATACCATAACCCTAACCCCCAAACCTAACCCTAACCCTAACCCTAACCCTTACCCTTATCCTAACCCTCACCCTAACCCTAAACCTACCCCTTACCCTAACCCTAAACCTAACCCTTACCATTACCCTAACCCAAAAACCAAACCTAAACCTAATCATAACCCTTAGCCTTACCCTAACCATAACCCTAACCCCCAAACCTAACCCTAACCCTAACCCTAACCCTTACCCTTATCCTAACCCTAACCCTAACCCTAACCCTAAACCTAACCCTTACCCTAACCCTAAACCTAACCCTAGCCCTAACCCTAAACCTAACACTTACCCTAACCCTAAACCTAACACTTACCCTAACCCTAACCCTAACCCTAACCCTTACCATAACCCTAAACCTACCCCTAAACCTAATTCTAACCCTTACCCTAATCCTAACCCTAAACCTAACACTTACCCTAACCCTAACCGTAACCCTAACCCTAACCCTAAGACTTACCATTACCCTAAACCTAACTCTAACCCTTACCCTAACCCTAACAAGAACCCTAACTCTTATCCTTACCAGAACCCTAACCCTAAATCTAACCCTAACACTAACCCTAACCCTAAATCTAACCCTTACCATTACCCTAAACCTAACCCTAAACCTAAACCTAACCCTAACCTTAACCCTAGCACCTAAACCTAACCTTAACTGTAACCCTTACCCTTCCGCTAACCCTAAACCTAACCCTAGCCCTAACGCTAACCCTAACACTTACCCTAACAATAAACCTAACCCTAACCCTTCCCTTACCCTAAACCTAACCCTAATCTTAACCCCAACCCTAAACCTAACCCTAACCCAACCCTAACCCTTACCCTAACCCTAACCCTAACCGTAACCATAACATTTAACCTTACCCTAACCCTAACCCTAACCCTTATCCTAACCCTAACCCTAACCCTAAACCTTAATTTAACCCTAACACTAACCCTAACCCCTAAACCTAACCCTTACCCTAAACCTAAACCTAATCATAACCCTAACCCTTATCCTTACCGTAACCCTAACCCTAACATGAACCCTAACCCTAACCCTAAACCTAACACTTACCCTAACCCTAACCCTAACCCTAACCCTTACTCTAACCTTACCCCTAACCCTAACCCTAACACTAACGCTAACCCTAACCCTAACCCTAACACGTACACTCACCCTAAACCTAAAACTAACCCTAACAACTAACCCTTACCCTAACCCTAATCCTAAACTTACCCTAACCCTAAACTCAAACCTAAACCTAAACTTAACCCTAACCATAACCCTAACCCCAAACTTTACCCTTACCCTAACCCTAAACCTAAACCTAACCCTAACCCAAACCCTAAACCTAACGTTAACCCTAACCCTAACCGTAACCCTTACTCTTACACTAACCCTATATCTAACACTAACCCTACCCCTAACCCTAACCCTAACCCTGACCCTTACCCTAACCCTAACTCTAACCCTAACCCTAACACTTATCCTAACCTCAACCCTATCCCTAACCCCTAACCCTTACCCTAATCCTAACCCTAAGACTAACCCTAACCCTTACCCTTACACTAAACCTAACCATAAACCTAATCCTAACCCTAACCCCAACCCTAACCCTAAAACTTACCCTTAACCTAACCCTAACCCTCAACCTAACACTAACCCAAAACTTAACCCCTAACCCTAAACCTAACCCTAACCCTTACCCTAACCCTAACACTAACCCTAACACTTACCCTAAACCTAAACATAACCCTAACTCTAATCCTTACCCTAAACCAAACCCTAACCCTAACCCTTACCCTAACCCTAACCCTAACACTAACCCTAACCCTTACACTAAATCTAACCCTAACACCTAACCTTAACCCTTACCCTAACCCTAAGCCTAACCGTAACCCTAACTCTAACCCTAACCCTAACCTAACCTAGTCCTTACCCTAAACCTAACCCGAACACTAACCCTTATCCTTACCCTAACCCTAACCCTAAATCTAAACCTAACTATTACCCTTACCCTAACCCTAAATCTAACCCTAACCCTAACCCTAACCTTTACCCTAACCCTAACCCTAACCCTAACCCTTACACTTACCCTAACCCTAACCCTAAACCTAACCCAAACCCTAACCCTAACCTTAACCCTAACCTTTACCCTAACCCTAACCCTAACCCTAACCCTAAAGCTAACCCTTACCCTTTCCCAAACCCTAACCCTAAATATAACCCTAAGACTTAACCTTAACCTAACCCTAACCCTAAACCTAACCCTAAACCTTAGCCTAACCCAAAACCTAACCCTAACCCTAATCTTAACCCTAACCCTAACCCTAACCCTTACCCTAACCGTAACCCTAACCCTAACCCTAACCCTAACCCTAACTCAAACCTTAAACCTAAACCTAAACCTAACCCTAACCCTTCCCCTTACCCTAACCCTAACCTAAACCTAACACTAACCCAATCCCTAACCCTAACCCTAACCCTAACCCCTAACCCTGAACCTAACCCTAACCCTTACCCTTACCCTAACCCTAACCTAAACCTAACACTAACCCTAACCATAACCCTAACCCTAACCCTAAGCTTAATGCTAGTCCTAAACTTAACCCTAACCCTTAACTTAGCCCTAACACTAACCCTAACCCTTACCCTTTCCCTAACCCTAACACAAAGCCTAACTCTAACCCTTACCCTTACCCGAAACCTAAAATTAAACCTAACCCTAAGCCTAACCCTAACCCTAACCCTAACCCTAACCTTAACCCAAACCCTAACCCTAACCTTAACCCTTTCCCTTACCCTAACCCTAACCTAAACCTAACCGTAACCCTAACTCTAACCCTTACCCTAACCTTAACCGTATACCTAAACATAACCATAACCCTTACCCTAACACCTAACCTTAATCCTAACCCTAACCCTTACCCTTACCCTAACCCTAACCCTAGCCCTTACCCTAACCCTAACCCTAACCTAACACTAACCCTAACCCTTAACCTAACAATTACTCTTACCCTAACCCCTACCCTAACCATACCCCTAAACCTAATCCTTACCGTAACCCTAACCCTAACCCTAAACCTTACCCTTACCCTAACCCTAAGCCTAACCCTAACCCTAAACCTAACCCTTACCCTTACCCTAAACCTAACCCTAACCCTATCCACAAACCTTACCTTACACTAAACCTAACCCTTACCCTTACCCTAATCCTAACACTAACCCTAAACCTAACCCTAACCCTAACCCTAACTCTTACCCTTACCATAACCCTTACCCTAACCCTAACCTAACCCTAACCCTAACCCTAACCATAAACCTTACCTTACCCTAACCTTAACCCTTACCTTTACCCTAACCCTAACCCTAACCCTAAACCTAACCCTAACCCTTACCATTACCCTAACCCTAACCCTAACCCTAAACCTAACCCTAACACTTCCCTTAACCCTAACCCTTACCCTTACCCTAACGATAACCCTAACCCTAAACCTTACCCTCACCCTAACCCTAACCTTAAACCTAACCCTAACCCTAACCCTAACCCTAACCTCAACCCTAACACTTATCCTTACCCTAACCCTAACCCTAACCCTAACCCTTACCCTAACCCTATCCATAAAACTTACCTTAACCCTAACCCTAACCCTTAACCTAACCCTAACCCTAACCCTAACCCTTACCCTTAACCAAACCCTAAATCTAACCCAACCCTAAGCCTAACCCTAAGAAGAACCCTTACCCTAACCCTGACTTTAACGCTTACCCTAACGCTAACCCTAACCCTAATCATAACCCTAACCCAAACCCTCACCCTTACCATTAACCTAACCGTAACCCTAATCCTAAGCCTAAACCTAACCCTAACCCTAACTCAAACCTTAACCCTAAACCTAACCCAAACCTTGCCCTTACCCTAACCCTAACCTAAACCTAACACTAACCCTAACCCTAACCCTAACCCTTATCCTTACCCTAACCCTAACCCTAACCTCTAACCCTAATCTCTAACCCTAACCCTAACCCTAACCCTTACCCTTATCCACCCCCTAACCCAACGTTAACACTTACCCTTACCCTAACCCCTACAATAACCCTAACCCTAACCCTACACCTTACCCTAACTCTAACGCTAACCCTAACCCTTACACTTACCTTAACCCTAAACCTAACACTAACCCTATCCCTTACCCTTACCCTAACCCTAACCTTAACCCTAACCCTAAACGATACCCTTACCCTAAACCTAATCCTTACCCTCACCCTACCGCTAACCCTAACACTAAATCTAACCCTAACCCTAACCCTTACCCTTGCCATAACCCTAAACCTAACCTTAAAACCCGACCCTAAATCTAACCCTAACCCCAAATCTAACCCTTACCCTTACCCTTATTCTAACCCTAACCCTAAACCTAACACTAACCCTAACCCTAACCCTAACCATTACCCTAACCCTAACTCTAATCCTAACCCTAGCCCTTACCCTTACCCTAACCCTAACCCTAACCCTAACCCTAAACTAAACCTAACCCTAACCCAAACTCTTACCCTTACCCTAACCCTAAACCTAACCGTAAACCTAAACCGAACCCTAACCCTAATCCTAACCCCTACCCTTACCATAACTCTAAACCTAACCCTAACCCTTACCCGTACCCTAACTCTTGTCCTTACCCTAACCCTAAGCCTAAACATAACACTAACCCTAACTGCTACCCTAACCCTAACCCTAACCCTAACCTAACCCTAGCCCTTACCCTTACCCTAACCCTAACCCTAACCCTAAACCTAACCCTAACTCTAACCCAAACCCTTACCCTTACCCTAACCCTAACCCTAAACCTAAACCTAACCCTAACCCTCATCCTAACCCCTACCCTTACAATAACTCTAAACCAAACCCTAACCCTTACCCTTATCCTAACTCTTATCCTTACCCTAACCCTAAGCCTAAACATAACACTAACCCTAACTGCTACCCTAACCCTAACCCTAAACCTAACCCTAACCCTAACCCTAACCTTAACCCTAACCTTTAAACTAACCCTAACCCTAAACCTAACCCTAACCCTATCCCTTACCCTAACCCTAACTCTAACCCTAACACTTAACCTTAACCTAACCCTAAACCTAAACCTAAGTCTAACCCTAACCCTAACCCTAACCTTAACCCTAACCCTAAACCTAAACCTAACACAAAACCTAACCCTAACCCTTACCCTAACCCTAACCCTAATGCTAAACCTAATCTTAACCCTAACCCTAACACTAACCCTTACCCTTAACCTAACCCTAACCCTAATCCTAACCCTAACCCTAACCCTAACCCTAACTCAAAACTTAACCCTAAACCTAACCCTAACCCTTGCCCTTACCCTAACCCTAACCTAAACCTAATACTAACCCTATCGCTAACGCTAACCCTAACCCTAACGCCTAACCCTCAACCTAACCCTAACCCTAACCCTAAACCTAACCCTAAACCTAACCCTAAGCCTAACCCTAACCGTAACCCTAACCTTAAGCCTAACACTAACCCTAACCCTTACCCTTACCCTACCCTAACCCTAAACCTAACCGTAACCCTAACCCTAACCATTACCCTAACCTTAACTGTATACATAAACCTAACCCTAACCCTTACCCTAACACCTAACCCTAATCCTAACCCTAACCCTTACCCTTACCCTAACCCTAACCCTAGCCCTTACCCTAACACTAACCCTAACCCTAACCCCTACCCTTACCCTAACCCTAAACCTAACACTAACCCTAACCCTTACCCTAACAATTACCCTTACCCTAACCCCTACCCTAACCCTAACCCTAACCCTAACCCTTACCGTAACCCTAAACCTAACCCTAAACCTTACCCTTACCCTAACCCTAAGCCTAACCCTAACCCTAACCCTAAACCTAACAATTACCCTTACCCTAAACCTAACCGTAACCCTAACCATAAACCTTACCTTACCCTAAACCTAAAACTTACCCTTACCCTAATCCTAACACTAACCCTAAAGATAATCCTAACCCTAACCCTAAAACTTACCCTTACCCTAACCCTAACCCTAACCCTAAACCTAACCCTAACCCTAACCATAAACCTTGCTCTTACCCTAAACGTAACCCTTACCTTTACCCTAACCCTAAACCTAAACCTAACCCTAACCCTTACCATTACCCTAACCATAAAATTAACCCTAAACCTAACCCTAACCCTTCCCTTAACCCTAACCCTTACCCTTACCCTAACCCTAAGCCTAACCCTAAACCTTACACTTACCCTAACCCTAACCTTAAACCTAACCCTAAGCATTACCCTTGCCCTCACGCCAAACCTAATCTTAAACCTAACCCTAACCCTAACCCTAACCCTAACCCTTACCCTAACCCTAACCATAACCCTTACCATAAACCTAACCCTAACCCTTAACCTTACCCTAACCCTAACCCTTACCCTTAAGCAAACCTTAAACGTAACCCAACCCTAAGCCTAACCCTAACAAGAACCCTTACCCTAACCCTTACCTTAACGCTTACCCTAACCATAACCCTAATCATAACCCTTACCCAAACCCTCAACCTTACCCTTAACCTAACCCTAACCCTAAACCTAAGCCTAAGTCTAACCCTAACCCTAACCTTAAACCTAACCTTTACCCTAACCCTAACCCTAACCCTAAACCTAACCCTTACCCTTTCCCAAACCCTAATCCTAACTCTAACACTAACACTTAACCTTAACCTAACCCTAACCCTAAACCTAAGCCTAACCCTAACCCTAACCCTAATCTTAACCCTAACCCTAAACCTAAACCTAACCCTAACCCTTACCCTAACCCAAAACCTAACCCTAACCATTACCCTAACCCTATCCCTAACCCTAATCTTAACCCTAACCCTAACCCTAAACCTTGCCCTTACCCTAACCCTAACCCTAATCCTAACCCTAACCCTAACCCTAATCCTTAACCTTACCCTAACCCTAACCCTAATCCTAACCCTAAACCTAACCCTCACTCAAACCTTAACCTAAACCTAACCCTAACCCTTGCCCTTACCCTAACCCTAACCTAAACCTAACCGTAACCCTAACCCTAACCATTACCCTAACCTTAACCGTATACATAAACCTAACCCTAACCCTTACCCTAATACCTAACCCTAATCCTAACCCTAACCCTTGCCCTTACCCTAACCCTAACCTAAACCTAACCGTAACCCTAACGCTAACCATTACCCTAACCTTAACCGTATACATAAACCTAACCCTAACCCTTACCCTAACACCTATCCCTAACCCTAACCCTAAACCCAACCCCCTACCCTCAACCTAACCCTAACCCTTACCCTTACCCTAAACCTAATCTAAACCTAATACTAACACTAACCCTAACCCTAACCCTAACCCTACACCTAACCCTAAGCTTAATGCTAGTCCTAACCCTAACCCTAACCCTTAACTTAGCCCTAACACTAACCCTACCCCTTACCCTTTCCCTAACCCTAAACCAAAGCCTAACTCTAACCCTTAGCCTTACACTAAACCTAACCCTAAACCTAACCCTAAGCCTAACCCTAACCCTAACCCTAACCTTAATCCTAACCCTAACCCTAACCCTAACCCTTACCCTTACCCTAACCCTAACCCTAACCTAACCGTAACCCTAACCCTACCCCTTACCCTAACCTTAACCGTATACATAAACCTAACCCTAACCCTTACCCTAACACCTAACCCTAATCCTAACCCTAACCCTAAACCATACCCTTACCCTAACCCTAACGCTAGCCCTTACCCTAACACTAACCCTAACCCTAACCCCTACCCTTACCCTAACCCTAAACTTAACACTAACCCTAACCCTTACCCTAACAATTACCCTTACCCTTACCCCTACCCTAACCGTAACCCTAACCCTAACCCTAAACCTTACCCTTACACTAACCCTAAGCCTAACCCTAACCCTAACCCTAAACCTAACCCTTACCCTTACCCTAAACCTAACCCTAACCCTAACCATAAACCTTACCTTTCAG
Organism: Megascapheus bottae; assembly: GCA_024803745.1. NCBI lineage: Eukaryota > Metazoa > Chordata > Mammalia > Rodentia > Geomyidae > Megascapheus > Megascapheus bottae. The sequence goes on from JANJXV010001080.1 coordinate 155,959, forward strand.
TAAACCTAACCCTTACCCTTACCCTCATACTAACCCTAAACCTAAACCTAACCGTAACCCTAACCCTAACCCTTACCCTTTCCCTAACCCTAACCCTAACCCTAAACCTAACCCTAACCCTAACCATAAACCTTACCCTTACCCTAACCGTAACCCTTACCTTTACCCTAACCCTAACCCTAAATCTAAACCTAAACCTAACTCTAACCATTACCATTACCCTAACCCTAACCCTAACCCTAAACTTAACCCTAACCCTTCCCTTAACCCTAACCCTTACCCTTACCCTAATCCTAAGCCTAACCCTAACCCTTACCCTTACCCTAACCCTAACCTTAAATCTAACACTAACCCTGATCCTTGCCCTCACCCTAACCCTAACCTTAAACCGAACCCTAACCCTAACCCTAACCCTAACCTTAACCCTAACACTTGTCGTTACCCTAACCCTAACCATAACCCTTACCTTAACCTTAACCCTAACCCTTAACCTAACCCTAACCCTAACCCTAACCCTTACCCTTAACCAAACCCTAAACCTAACCCTAATCTAAGCCTAACCCTAACAAGAACCCTTAACCTAACCCTAACCTTAACGCTTACCCTAACCTTAACCCTAACCCTAACCCTAATCATAACGCTAACCCAAACCCTCACTGTTACCCTTAACCTAACCCTAACCCTAAACATAAGCCTAACCCTAACCCTAACTCTAACTCAAACCTTAACCCTAAACCTAACCCTAACCCTTGCACTTACCCTAAACCTAACCTAAACCTAACACTAACCCTAACCCTAACCCTAACCCTAACCCTAACCCTTATCCTTACCCTAACCCTAACCCTAACCCTAACCCTAACCCTAACGTCTAACACTAACCCTAACCCTAACCCTTACCCTTATCCTAACCCTAACCCAACCCTAACACTTACCCTTACCCTAACACCTACAGTAACCCTAACCCTAACCCTTACCCTAACTCTAACCCTAACCCTAACCCTTACACTTACCCTAACCCTAAACCTAACCCTAACCCTATCCCTTACCCTTACCCTAACCCTAACCTTAACCCTAACCCTAAACCTTACCCTAACCCTTGCCCTTACCCTAACCCTAACCTAAACCTAACAGTAACCCTAACCCTAACCCTAACCCTAACAGTAACCCTAACCCTTATCCTTAACCTAACCCTAACCTTAACCCTAACCCTAACCCTAACCTCTAACCCTAACCCTCACCCTAACCCTTACCCTTATCCTAACCCTAACCCAACCCTAACACTTACCCTTACCCTAAACCCTACACTAACCATAACCCTAACCCTAAACCTTACCCTAACTCTAACCCTAACCCTAACCCTTACACTTACCCTAACCCTAAACCTAACCCTAACCCTATCCCTTACCCTTACCCTATCCCTAACCTTGACCCTAACCCTAAACCTTATCCTTACCCTAAACCTAAACCTTTCCCTTACCCTAACGCCAAACCTAACACTAAATCTGACCCTAACCCTAAACCTTACCCTTACCCCAACCCTAAACTTAACCTTAAAACCCAACCCTAAACCTAATCCTAAACCCAAATCTAACCCTTACCCTTACCCTTACTCTAACCCTAACCCTAAGCCTAACGCTAACACCAAACCTAACCCTAACCATTACCCTAACCCTAACCCTAATCCTAACCCTAGCCCTTACCTTTACCGTAACCCTAACCCTAAACCTAACCCTAAACCTAACCCTAACCCTAACCCAAACCCTTACCCTTACCCTAACCCTAACCCTATCCCTAAACCTAAACCTAACCCTAACCCGAACTCTAACCCTTATCCTTACCCTAACCCTAACCCTAAACCTAACCCTAACCCTAACATCTACCCTAACCCTAACCCTAACCCTAACCCTTACCCTTACTCTAACCCTAACCCTAACCCTAATGCTAACCCTAACCCTTACCCTTACCCTAACCCTAACCCTAACCCTAACCCTTAACCTAACCCTAACACTAACCCTAACCCTTACCTTAACCCTAACCCTAACCCTACCCCTAACCCCTACACTTACCATAACCCTAAACCTAACTCTAACCGTAACGATAACCCTAACTCGAACCCTAAACCTTACCCTAAACATAACCCTAACCCTAACCTCAACCTTAACCCTAACCCTAACCCTTAACCTTACCCTAACCCTAACACTAAAACTAAACCTAATCCTAACGCTAACCCTAACCTTAATCCCAACCCTAAACCTAACCCTCAACCTAACCCTTACCCTAACACTTACCCTAACCCTAACCCTAACCCTAACACTTACCCTTACCCTAACCCCTACCCTAACCCTAACCCTAACCCTAACACTAAACCTAAACCTAACCCTAACTCTAACCCTTAACCTAACCCTAACCCTAACCGTAACCCTTACCCTTATTCTAACCCTAACCCTAACCCTAACACTTAACCTTACCCTAACCCCTACTCTAACCCTAACCCTAACCCTTAACCTAACCCTAACCTTAACCCTAACATCTAACCATAACCCACACACTAACCCTAACCCTAACCCTAAACCTGACCCTAAACCTAACCCTTACCCTAACCCTAACCCTAACCATAACCCTTACCATAACCCTAACCCTACCCCCAAACCTATTTCTAACCCTTACCCTAACCCTAACCCTAACACTAACCCTAACCCTAACACTTACCATTACCTTAAACCTAACCCTTACCCTAACACCTAACCCTAACCCTAACCCTAACCCTACCCCTTACCCTAAACCTAACCCTAACCCTAATCCTTACCCTAACACTTACCTTAACACTAACCCTTACCTTTTAACTAACCCTAACCCTAACAATAACCCCTACCCTTACCCTAACCCTAACCCTAAACCTAAACCTAACCCTAACCCTAACAATTACCCTTACCCTAACCCTAACCCTTACACTTACCATAATCTAACCCTAACACTAAACCTAACGATAACCCTAACTCTAACACTAAACCTTACCCTAAACCTAACCCTAACCCTAAACTCAACCTTAACCCTAACCCTAACCGTTAACCTTACCCTAACCCTAACACTAAACCTAACCTAACCCTAATACTAACCCTTATGCTTACCCTAACCCTAAACATAAACCTAAACCTAATCCTATCCCTAACCCTAACCCTAACCCTAATCCTAACCCTAACATTTACCCTTACCCAAATCCTAAACCTAACCCTAACCCTAAAAATTATCCTAACCTTAACCCTAACCCTAACCCTTACCCTCATCCTAACCCTCACCCTAACCTTAACCGACCCTAAACTTAACCCTAAACCTAACCCTTACACTAAAAGTTACCCTAAGCATTACCCTAACCCTAACACTTACCCTTACCCACAACCCTTACCCTAACCCAAAACCTAACCCTAACCCTTACCCTAACACTAACCCTAACCCTAACTCTAACCCTTAACCTAACCCTAACACTAACCCTAACCCTTACCCTTATCCTAACCCTAACCCTAACCCTAACACTTAACCTTACCCAAAACCCTTCCCTAACCCTAACCCTAACCCTTACCCTAACCCTAACCCTAACCCTAACCCCTAACCCTAACCCATACCCTAACCCTAACCCTAACCCTAACCCCTAACCCTAACCCTAACCCCTAACCCTAACCCTAACTCTAACACTTACCCTTATCCTAACCTTAACCCTAACCCTAAGACTTACCCTTACCCTAACCCCTACCCTAACGCTAACCCTAACCCTAACCCTTACCCTAACCCTAAACCTAACTCTAACACTTAATATAACCCTAACAGTAAGCCTAACACCTAACCCTAATCCTAATCATTTCCCTAACCCCCAAACCTAACCCTAACCCTAACCCTAACCCTTACCCTTATCCTAACCCTAACCCTAACCCTAACCCTTACCCTAAACATAACCCTAACCCTTACCATTACCCTAACTCTAAACCTAAACCTAAACCTAACCATAAACTTCACCCTTAACCTAACCCTAACCCTAACCCTAACGCTACTCCTAAACCTTACACTTACCCTAAACCTAAGCCTAAAACTTACCCTAACCCTAACCTTAACCACAACACTAAACCTAAACCTAGCCTAATCCTAACCCTTACCCTTACCCTAAACCTAACCCCAATCCTAACCCTAACCCTCACCCTTGCCCTAACTCTAACCCTAACCCTAAAACTAACACTAAACTTAACCCTTACCCTAACCCTAACCCTAACCCTAACCCTTACCATAACCCTATCCCTACACCTAAACCTAATTCTAACCCTTACCCTAACCCTAACCCTAACCCTAACCCTAACACTTACCATTACCCCAAACATAACTCTAACCCTTACCTTAACCCTACCCCTAACCCTAACCGTAACCCTAACCCTAACTCTTATCCTTACCCTAACCCTAACCCTAAACCTAACCCTAACACTAACCCTAACCCTTACCCTTACCCTTAACCTAACCCTAACCCTAACCCTAACCCTAACCCTAATCCTTACCCTTACCCTAACCCTAAACCTAAACCTAACCCGAAATCTAACACTTATCCTTACCCTAACCCTAACCCTAAACCTAACCCCAACCCTAATCCTAACCCTTACCCTTACCATACCCCTAAACCTAACCCTAACCCTTACCCTTACCCTAACTCTTACCCTTACCCTAACAATAACCCTAACCCTAATGCTAACCCAAACCCTAATCCTACCCCTTACCCTAAACCTAACCCTAACCCTACTCCTTAACCCAACACTAACCCTAACACTAACCCTTAACCTTTCCCTAACCCTAACCCTAACATTAACCTTTACGCTTACCCTAACCCTAACCCTAACCCTAATGCTAAACCTAACCCTAACCCTAACCCTAACAATTACCCTTACCCTAACCCTAACCCTAACCCTTATCCTAACCGTAACCCTAACCCTTAACCTAACCCTAACACTAACCCTAACCCTTACCTTAACCCTAACCCTAACCCTAACCCTAACCCTTACACTTACCATAACCCTAACCCTAACTCTAACCGTAACGATAACCCTAACTATAACCAGAAGCGTTACCCTAAACCTAACCCTAACCCTAACCTCAAACTTAACCCTAACCCTAACCCTTAACCTTACCCTAACCCTAACACTAAAACTAAACCTAATCCTATCCCTACCCATTACGCTTCACTAACCCTAAACCTAAACCTAAACCTAATCCTAACCCTAACCCTAAACCCTAACCCTAACCCTAACCCTAACATTTACCCTAACCCAAACCCTAACCCTAACCCCAACCCTAACACTTACCCTAACCTTAACCCTAACCCTAACCCTTACCCTTTTCCTAACCCTAACCCTAACCTTAACCCCAACCCTAAACCTAACCCTAAACCTAACGCTTACCCTAACACTTACCCTAACCCTAACCCTAACACTTACCCTTACCCTAACCCCTACCCTAACCCTAACCCTAACCCTAACCCTTACCCTAAACCTAACCCTAACTCTAACCCTTAATCTAACCCTAACCCTAACCCTAACCCTAACCTTACCCTTATTCTAACCCTAACCCTAACCCTTACGCTAACCCTAACTCTAACCCTAACCCTAAAACTAACACTAAACTTAACCCTTACCCTAACCCTAACCCTAACCCTAACCCTTACCATAACCCTATCCCTACACCTAAACCTAATTCTAACCCTTACCCTAACCCTAACCCTAACCCTAACCCTAACACTTACCATTACCCCAAACATAACTCTAACCCTTACCTTAACCCTACCCCTAACCCTAACCGTAACCCTAACCCTAACTCTTATCCTTACCCTAACCCTAACCCTAAACCTAACCCTAACACTAACCCTAACCCTTACCCTTACCCTTAACCTAACCCTAACCCTAACCCTAACCCTAACCCTAATCCTTACCCTTACCCTAACCCTAAACCTAAACCTAACCCGAAATCTAACACTTATCCTTACCCTAACCCTAACCCTAAACCTAACCCCAACCCTAATCCTAACCCTTACCCTTACCATACCCCTAAACCTAACCCTAACCCTTACCCTTACCCTAACTCTTACCCTTACCCTAACAATAACCCTAACCCTAATGCTAACCCAAACCCTAATCCTACCCCTTACCCTAAACCTAACCCTAACCCTACTCCTTAACCCAACACTAACCCTAACACTAACCCTTAACCTTTCCCTAACCCTAACCCTAACATTAACCTTTACGCTTACCCTAACCCTAACCCTAACCCTAATGCTAAACCTAACCCTAACCCTAACCCTAACAATTACCCTTACCCTAACCCTAACCCTAACCCTTATCCTAACCGTAACCCTAACCCTTAACCTAACCCTAACACTAACCCTAACCCTTACCTTAACCCTAACCCTAACCCTAACCCTAACCCTTACACTTACCATAACCCTAACCCTAACTCTAACCGTAACGATAACCCTAACTATAACCAGAAGCGTTACCCTAAACCTAACCCTAACCCTAACCTCAAACTTAACCCTAACCCTAACCCTTAACCTTACCCTAACCCTAACACTAAAACTAAACCTAATCCTATCCCTACCCATTACGCTTCCCTAACCCTAAACCTAAACCTAAACCTAATCCTAACCCTAACCCTAAACCCTAACCCTAACCCTAACCCTAACATTTACCCTAACCCAAACCCTAACCCTAACCCCAACCCTAACACTTACCCTAACCTTAACCCTAACCCTAACCCTTACCCTTTTCCTAACCCTAACCCTAACCTTAACCCCAACCCTAAACCTAACCCTAAACCTAACGCTTACCCTAACACTTACCCTAACCCTAACCCTAACACTTACCCTTACCCTAACCCCTACCCTAACCCTAACCCTAACCCTAACCCTTACCCTAAACCTAACCCTAACTCTAACCCTTAATCTAACCCTAACCCTAACCCTAACCCTAACCTTACCCTTATTCTAACCCTAACCCTAACCCTAACACTTAACCTTACCATAACCCCTACTCTAACCCTAACCCTAACCCTTACGCTAACCCTAACTCTAACCCTAACATCTAACCATAACCCACACCCTAACCCTAAACCTAACCCTAACCCCTAACCCTAACCCTAACCCTAACGCCTAACCCTAACCCTAACCCTAACTCTAACACTTACCCTTATCGTAACCGTAACCCTAACCCTAACACTTACCCTTACCCTAACCCCTACCCAAACCCTAACCCTAACCCTAACCCTTAACCATAACCCTAACCCTAACCCTAACCCTTACCCTAACCCTAAGCCCAATCCTAACCCTAACCCTTACCCTTGCCCTAACTCTAACCCTAACCCTAAACCTAAAAGTAACCCTAACCTGAAACCTAACCCTAACCCTTAACCTAACCCTAACCCTAAACCTAACCCTAAACCTAACCCTTACCCTAACCCTAACCCTAACCCTAACCCTTACCATAACCCTATCCCTCCACGGAAATCTAATTCTAACCCTTGCCCTAACCCTAACCCTAACCCTAACACTTACCATTACCCTAAACCTAACTCTAAACCCTACCTTAAACCCTAACCCTAACCCTAACCGTAACCCTAACCCTAAGTCTTATCCTTACCCTAACCCTAATCCTAAACCTATCCCTAACACTAACCCTAACCCTAACCCTTACACTTACCCTTAACCTAAGCCTAACCCTAACCCTAAACGTAACCCTAACATTAACACTAACACCTAACCCTAACCCTAACCCTAATCCTTACCCTTACCCTAACCCTAAACCTAAACTTAACCCGAACTCTACCTCTTTTCCTCACCCTAACCCTAACACTAAAACTAAACCTAACCCTAATCCTAACCCTTACCCTTACCATAACCCTAAACCTAAACCTAACCATTACCCTTACCCTAACTCTTACCCTTACCCTAATCCTAAGCCTAAACATAACACTAACCCTAACCCCTAACCTAAACCTAATCCTAACCCTAACCCTAAACCTTACAATTACCCTAACCCTAACCCTAACTCTAACGCTAACCCAAACCCTAATCCTACCAATTACCCTAAACATAACCCTAACCCTACTCCTTAACTTAAACCTAACCCTAACATTAACCCTTACGCTTACCCGAACCCTAACCCTAAACCTAAACCTAACCCTAACCCTAACTCTAACAATTACCCTTACCCTAACCCTAACCCCAACCCTTATCCTAACCGTAACCCTAACCCTTAACCTAACCCTAACACTAACCCTAACCCTTACATTAACCCTAACCCTAACCCTACCCCTAACCCTCACACTTCCCATAACCCTAACCCTAACTCTAAACCTAACCCTAACCCTTACACTTACCCTAACCCTAAACCTAAGCCTAACCCTATCCCTTCCCCTTACCCTAACCCTAACCCTAAACCTTACCCTTACCCTAAACCTAAACCTAACCCTAACCTCAACCTTAACCCTAACCCTAACCCCTAACCCTAACCCTAACCCTAACCCTAACATTTACCCTTACCCAAACCCTAACCCTAACCTTAACCCTAACACTTACCCTAACTTTAACCCTAACCCTAACCCTTACCCTTACCCTAACCCTAAACCTAACCTTAACCACAACCCTAACCCTAACCCTAAACCTAACCCTAACCCTAACACTTACCCTTATCCTAACCCCTACCCTAACCATAACCCTAACCCTTAACCTTACCCTCACCCTAACCCTTAACCTAACCCCGACCCTAAGCCTTACCCTAACACTTACCCTAACCCTAAACCTAACATTAACCCTAACACTTACCCTTACCCTAACCCTACCCTAAACCTAACCCTAACCCTAACACTTACGCTAGCCCTAACCCTAACCCTAACCTTACCCTAACAGTAAGCCTAACCCTAACCCTTACCCTAACTCTAACCCTAACCCCAACCCTAACCCCTAACCCTAAACCTTAACCTAACCCTAACCCTCACACTAACCCTAACCCTTACCCTTACCCTAACCCTAAACCTAACACTTACACTTACCCTAACCCCTACCCTAACCCTAACCCTAACCCTTACCCTAAACCTAACCCTAACCCTAACCGTAACCCTAAACCCAAACCTATCCCTAACACTAACCCTAACCCTTACCCTAACCCTAACCCTACCCCTAAACCTAACCTTAACCCTAACCCAAACCCTAACCCTAACCCTGACCCTTACCCTAACCCTAACCCTAAAACTAACGTTAAACCTAACCCTAACCCTAACCTTAACCCTAACCCTAACCTAACACTTGAACTTACCCTAAACCTAACCCTAAACCTATCACTAACCCTAACCCTAAAGCTAACCCTAACCCTAACCCTAACCCTAACCTTAAACTTACCCATAACCTTATGCTTACCCTAACCCTAAACCTAACCATAAACCTAACCATAAACCTAAACCTAACCCATACCCTCACCCTAACCCTAACGCTAAACCTAACCTGAACCCTAACCCTATCCCTAACCCTAACTCTTATACTTACCCTAACCCTAACCCTAAACCTAACCCTAACCCTAACCCCTAAATCTAACCGTAACCCTAACCCTAACACTAACACTTACCCTTACCCTAACCCTAACCTTAATTCTAACCCTAACACTAACCCTAACCCTTACCCTAACCCTAACCCTAAACCTTACCCTAATTCTAACGCTAACCTTAACCCTTACCCTTTCCCTAACCCTAACCCTAACCCTTACCCTTACCCTAACCCTAAACCTAAACCTAACCCTAACCCTAACCCTAACCCTAAATTTAACCCTAACCCTAACCCTAAACCTTACCCTTACCCTAAACCTAACCCTAACCCTAAACCTAACCCTAACCCTAAACCTAACCCTAACCCTAACCTTAATGTTAACCCTAACCCTAACCCTAACCCTAACCTTAACCTTAATGCTAACCTTAACCCTAACCCTAACCCTAACCTTAACCTTAATGCTAACCCTAACCCTAACCCTAACCCTTACCCTAACCCTAACTGTAATCCTTACCCTAACTCTAACCCTGACCCTAACCCTTACTCTTTCTCTAACCCTAACACTAACCCTAACCCTTACCCTTACCCTTACCCTAACTCTAACCCTAAACCTAAACCTAACCCTAACCCTAACCCTATATTTAACCCTAACCCTAACCCTAAACCTTACCCTTACCCTAAACCTAACCCTAACCCTAATCCTTACCCTTACTCTAACCCTAACCGTAACTCTAACCCTAAACCTCACCCTAACCCTTACCCTTACCCTAACAATTACCCTACCCTAACCCTAACCCTAACCCTAACACTTTCCCTTACCTTAACCCTAACCATAACCCTTAACCTTAACCAAACCCTAAACCGAACCCTAACCCTAACCCTAACATTTACCCTAGCCCTAACCATAATCCTAACCCTTACCCTAAGCCGAACCCTAACCCTAACCCTTACCCTAACTCTAACCCTAACCCTAACCCTTAACCCTAAACCTTAACCTAACCGTAAGCCTCACATTAACCTTGAACCTTACCTTTACCCTAACACTAAACCTAACACATAACCTTACGCTAACCCATACACTAAGTCTCACCCTAACCCTAATCTTTACACTAACTCTAACCCTAACCGTAACCCTAAACCCAAACCTATTCCTAACCCTACCCCTAACAAAACCCTAACACTAATCTTAACCCTAACCCTAACCTTAACCCTAACCTTAAACCTAACCCATCCCTTACCCTAACCCTAACCCTAAACCGAACCCTAACCATAACCCTAAGCCTAAACTTAACCCTAACCCTAACCTAACACTTGACCTTACCCTAACCGTAACCCTAAACCTATCACTAACCGTAACGCTAACCCTAACCCTAAACTTTACCCTTACCCTAACCATAACCATAACCATAAACCTAACCCTAACCCTAAACCTAACCCTAACCCTAACACTTACCCTTACCCTAACCCTAACCCTAAACCTATCACTAACCCTAACCCTAAACCTAACACTAACCCTTACCCTTACCCTAAAACTAACCATAAACCTAACCCTAACCCTAACCCTATCCCTTAACCCTAACCCTAAACCTAACCCTAACCCTTACCCTTACCCTAACAATAACCCTAACCCTAACCTAACCCTAACCCTAACCTTATCCCAAACCCTTACCCTTAACCTAACCAAAACCCTAAACCTAACCCTAATCCTAACCCTAACACTTACCATTACCCTAACCCTAACCCTAACCCTAACCCTTACCTTTATCCTCACCCTTAACCTAATCGTAACCCTAACCCTAACCCTACCCCTAACCTTACCCCTAACCCTTATCCTTACCCTAACCCTAACCCTAAACCTTACCCTTACGCTTACCCTTACCCTAACCCTAACCCTAAACCAAAACCTAACCCTTAACCAAACCCTAACCCTAACCCTAACCCTAACCCTAACCCTTACCCTTACAATAACCCTAACGCTAAACCTAACCCGAAACCTAACTTTATCCCCAACCCTAACTCTTATCCATACACTACCCCTAACCCTAAACCTAACCCTAAATCTAACCGTTACCCTAACCCTAACCCTAAAACTTACCCTTACCCTAATCCTAAACTTAATGCTAAACTTAACCCTAACCCTAACCCTTACCCTAACCCTAACCCTAAACCTTACCCTAACTCTAACCCTAACCCTAATCCTTACCCTTTACCTAACCCTAAACCCTAACACTTACCCTTACCCTAACCCTAACCCTAAACCTAACCCTAACCCTAACCCTAAACCTAACCCTAAATTTAACCCTAACCTTAACCCTAACCCTAACCTTAACCTTACCCTAACCCTAACCCTAAACCTGACCCTTACCCTAAACCTAACCCTAACCCTTACCCTAACCCTAACCCAAACCCTAACCTTTACATTACCTTAAACCTAACCCTAACCCTAACCCTAACAATATCCCTTACCCTTACCCTAACCCTTACCCTAAACCTAACCCTAACCCTAACCCTAAATCTAACCCTAACCCTAACCCTAACCCTAAACCTTACCTTACCCTAACCCTAACCCTAACGCTAACCGTAAAACTTCTCCTTACCCTAAACTTAAACCTAACCCTTACCCTAAACCTAACCCTTACCCTAATCTTAACCCTAACCCTAACCCTTACCCTTACCCTAACCCTAACTCTAAACCTAATCCTAACCCTAACCCTAACCCCTACCCTAACTCTAACCCTAACCCTAACCCTAACCCTAACCCTTACCCTTACCTTAACCCTAAACTAACCCTAACCCTAACTCTAACCCTAACCCTTACCCTAAAACTAACCCTAACCCTAAACCTTACACTTACCCTAAACCTAACCCTAACCCTTACCCTAAACCTAACCCTAACCATAACCATAACCCTTACCCTTACCTTAACCCTAACCCTAACCCTAACCCTTACGCTTACCCTAATGCTACCCTAACCCTAACCCTATCCCTTACCTTTATCCAAACCTAAACCTAACTCTAACCCTAACCCTAACCAAAACCCTTAACCTAACCCTAACCCTAACACTAACCCTAACTCTTAACCTTAACCTAACTCTAAACCTAACTCTAAAGTTAACACTATCCATAACCCCAACCCTTACCCTAACCTAACCCTAACCCTTACCCTGTCCCTAACCATAACCCTAAACCTAACCTTAACCGTAACCCTAACCGTAACACTAACCCTTACCCTTACCCTAACCCTAAACCTAAACCTAACCCTAACCCTAAACCTAACCCTTACCCTAACTCTAACCCTAACACCAACCCTAACCCCTAACCCTAAACCTTAACATACCCCTAACCCTCACACTAACCCTAACCCTTACCCTTACCCTAATCCTAAACCTAACACTTACCCTTACCATAACCCCTACGTTAACCCTAACCCTAACACTTACCCTAACCCTAACCCTAACCCTAAACTTAACCCTAACCCAAACCATAACCCTAACCCTTACCCTTACCCTAACCCTAACCCTAAAACTAACCCTAACCGTAACCCTGAACCTAACCATAACCCTAACTCTTAACCCTAACCGTAACCCTAACCCTAACCCTAAACCTAACCCTTACCCTTACCCTAACCCTAACCCTAAACCTAACCCTAGCACTTACCCTTACCCTCACCCTAAACCTAATCTTAACCCTAAACCTAACCCTAACCCTAACCTTTAACCCTAACCCTAACCCTAACCCTAACCCTAGACCTTACCCTTACCCTCACCCTAAACCTAATCTTAACCCTAACCCTAACCCTAACCCTAAACTTACCCCTAACCCTTATGCTTACCCTAAACCTAAACCTAACCCTAAACCTAAACCTAACCCTTACCCTTACCCTAACCCTAACCCTAAACCTAACCCTAACCCTTAACCGAACACTAACTCTAACCCTAACCCAAACCCTAACCTTAACCCTAACCCTTACCCTACCCTAACCCTAACCCTAAACTTAACCCTAACCCTAACCTTAACCCTAACCCATACCCTTACCCTAACAATGACGCTAAACCTAACCTGAACCCTAACCATATCACTAACCCTAACTCTTATACTTACCATAACCCTAACCCTAAACCTAACCCTAACCCCTAAATCTAACCGTAACCCTAACCCTAACCCTAACACTTACCCTTACCCTAACCCTAACCTTAATGCTAACCCTAACACTAATCCTAACCCTTACCCTAACCCTAACCCTAAACCTTACCCTAACTCTAATTCTAACCCTAACCCTTACCCTTTCCCTAACCATAACTCTAACCCTAACCCTTACCCTTACCCTAACCCTAAACCTAAACCTAACCCTAACCCAACCCTAACCCTAAATTTAACCCTAACCCTAAACCTTACCCTTACAATAACCCTAACCCTAACCTTAATGCTAACCCTAACCCTAACCAAAACCTAACCCTAAACTTAATGCTAACCCTAACCCTAACCC
>JANJXV010001080.1:175000-180000 GCA_024803745.1 Megascapheus bottae
CTAACCCTAAACCTAACCCTAACCCTAACCTTAACCCTAACCCTTACCCTTACCCTAACACTAACCCTAACACTTAACCTAACCCTAACACTAACCCTAACCCTAACCCTTACACATATCCTAACCCTAACCCTTACCCTAACACTTACCATTACCTAACTCCTATCCTAACCCTAAGCCTAACCCTAAACCATAACCTAACACTGACCCTAACCCTACCCTTACCCTTAGCCTAACCCTAACCTTAACCCTAACCCTAACCCTAACCCTAACCCTTACCATAACCATAACCCTAACCCTTTCGCTTACCCTAACGCTAACCCTAACACTTACCCTAACCCTAACCCTAAACCTAACACATACCCTTAACCTACCACTAACCCTTACCCTAACCCTAAACTTAAACTTAAAACTAATCCTAATCCTAACCCTAACCCTTACACTAACCCTAACTTTAACCCCAACACTAATCCTAACCCTAAACCTAACCCTAAACCTAACCCTTACCCTTACCCTAACCCTAACCCTCACCTTAACCCTAACACTAACCCAACCATAACTCTTACCCTAACCCTAACCCTAATCCTATCCCTAACCCTTACCCTTACACTAACCCTAACCCTAACCCTAAACCTAACCCTAACCCTAAACTTAACCCTAACCCTTCCCCTTACCTAACCGTAACCCTAAACCTAACCCTAACCCTAAACCTAACCCTAACACTAACCCTAACCCTTACACTTACCCTAACCCTAACCCTAACCCTTACCCTAAACCTAACCCAACCCCAACCCTTACCTTAAGCCTAACCCTAACCCTAACCCTAACATTAACCCTAACCCTAACACTAACCCAAACCTTAACCCTAACCCTAACCCTAAACCTTACCCTTACCCTAACCCTAACGCTAACCCTAACCCTAAAACTTCCCCTAACCCTAAACCTAATCCTAATCCTTACCCTAAACCTAACCCTAACCCTAACCCTGACCCTTACCTTAACCCTAACCCTAATCCTAACCATTCCCCTTCTCCTAACGGTAACCCTAACCGTAACCCTAACCCTAAACCTAACTCTAACACATACCCTTACTTTAAGCCTAAACCTAACCCCAACCCTATCTCTAACCCTAAACCTTACCCTTAACCTAAACTTAACCCTAACTCTTACCCTAAACCTAACCCTAACCCTACCCTAACCCTAAACTTAACCCTTACCCTTACCCTAATCCTAACCCTAAACCTAACCCTATCCTTAACCCTAACCCTAAACCTAACGCGTACCCTAACCTTAACCCTAATCCTAACCCTAACCCTTACACTTACCCTAATCCTAACCCTAACACTAAACCTAACCCTAACCCTAACCTTAACCCTAAACCTTACCCTTAACCTAACCCTAACCCTAACACTTAACCTAACCCTAACACTAACCCTAACCCTAACCCTTACCCATATCCTAACCCTAACCCTAACCCTAACACTTACCCTTACCTAACTCCTATCCTAACCCTAAGTCTAACCCTACACCATAACCTAACCCTGACCCTAACCCTACCCTTACACTTACCCAAACCCTAAACCTAAGCCTAACCCTAACCCTAACCCTACCCCTTACCCTTACCCTAACCCTAACCCAAACCTTAAATCTAAATCTTACCCTTACCCTAAACCTAACCCTAACCCTAATCCTAACCCTACACTTATGCTTACCCTAACCCTAATCCTAACCATAACCCTGACCCTAACCCTAACCTTAACCCCAAAACTAATCCTAACCCTAACCCTAACCCTAACCCTTACCCTAAACCTATCCTTAACCCCAACACTAACCCTAACACTAACCCTAACCCTTACCCTAACCCTAACCTTAACCCCAACCCTAACCCTAACCCTAACCTTAACCCTAACCCTAACCCAACCATAACCTTTACACTAACCCTAACCCTAATCCTATCCCTAACGCTTACCCTTAAACTAACCCTAACCCTAACCCTAAACCTAATCCTAACCGTAACCTTAACCCTAAACCTTACCCTTACCCTAACCCTAACCCTAACCCTAAACCTAAACCTAACCATAACACTAACCCTAACAATTACACTTACCCTAACCCTAACCCTAACCCTTACCCTAAACCTAACCCTAACCCCAACCCTTACCTTAACCCTAACCCTAACCCTAAACCTAAACCTAACTCTAACCCTAACCCTAACCCTAATCCTTACCCTAACCCTAACCCTAACCCTTACCCTAACCCTAACCCTAACCCTAACATTAACCCTAACCCTAACCCTAACCCTAACCTTAACCCTAACCCTAACCCTACTCTTTTCCTTACCCTAATCCTAACCTTAAACCGAACACTAACCCTTGTCCTAACCCTAACCATAACCCTTACCCTTACCCTAACCCTAACCCTAAACCTAACCCTCACCCTAACCCTAACCCTAACCTCTAACACTAATCCTAAACCTAACCCTAATCCTTACCTTTATCCTAAACCTAACCCTAACACTAACACTTATGCTTACCCTAACCCCTACCCTAATTCTAACCCTAACCCTAACCCTTACCCTAACCCTAAACCTAACCCAAACCCTAAACCTTACCCTTACCTTACCCCTAAACTAACCCTAACACTAACTCTAACCCTAACCCTTATCCTAACCCTAACCCTAACCTTAAACCTTACCCTTACCCTAAACCTATCCCTAACATTTACCTTAAACCTAACACTAAACCTAACCCTAACCCTTACCCTTACCTTAATCCTAACCCTAACCCTAACCCTTACGCTTACCCTAACGCTAACCCTAACCCTAACCCTAACACATACCCTTACCCTAACCCTAATCCTAAACATAACCCTAACCCTAACCCTAACCCTAACCCTAACCCTAACCCTAACTCTAAACCTAACACTTACCCTAACCCTAACCCTAACCCTAACCCTTACCCTAACCCTAACCCTTATACTAAACCTAACCCTAACCCTAACCCATAACCCTATCATTTAACCTAACCCTAACCCTTACCCTAAACCTAACCCTTACCTTTATCCAACCCTAAACCTAACTCTAACCCTAACCGTAATCAAAACCCTTAACCTAACCCTAAACCTAACACTAACCCTAACCCTTAACCTTAACCTTAACCTAACCCTAAACCTCACTCTAACCTTAACCCTCTCCCTAACACCAACCCTTACCCTAAGCTAACCCTAACGCTTACCCTAAACGTAACCATAAGCCTAACCCTATCCTTAACCCTAACACTAATCATAACACTAAACGTTACCCTTACCCTTACCCTAACCATAACTCTAAATCTAACCCTAACCCTAACCCCAACCTTAACCCTAAACCTAACCGTTGCCCTTACCCCAACCCTAACCCTAAACCTAACGCTAACCCTAACCCTAACCCTAACCCTATATCTAACCCTAACGCTAACCCTAACCCTAACCCTAACCCTAAATCTAACCCTAACCCTAACCCTAACCTTAACCCTAACCCTAACCCTAACCCTTAACCTAACCATAACCCTAAACCTAACCCTAACCCTAACCCTAACCCTAACACCTAAACCTAACCCTAACACTAACAGTAACATTTACCCTTACCCTAAACCTAACCCTTCTCCAAACCATAACCCTAACCCTATCCCTTAACCTAACCCTAACACTCACCCTAACCCCTAACCCTAACTCTAACCCTTACCCCAACCCGAACCCTAAATCTAACCCTAACCCTAACCCTAACCCTAACCCTTACCCTAACCCTAACCCTAACCCTTACTCTAACCCTAAAACTAACCTCAATCTTAATCCTAAACCTAACCCTAACCCTTACCATTACCCTAACCCTAACCCTCACCCTTACTCTAAACCTTACCCTAACCGTAACCCTACCCCTTACCCTAACCCTAACATTAACCCTAATCTCAAACTTAAACCAAAGCTTAACCCTAACCATAACCGTTATCCTTACCCTTACCCTAACCCTAACCCTAACCCTAACACTTACCCTTACCCTAACCCTAACCCTATCCTTAACCCCAACCCTAAACCTAACCCTAAACCTAACCCTAACCCTTACCCTAACCCTAACCCTTACCCTTACTCTAAACCTTACCCTAACTCTAACGCTAACCCTAACCCTAACCCTTATCCTGAACCTAACCCTAACCCTTCCTCTAACTTTAACCCTAATCTCAACGCTAAACCTAACCCTAACCTAACCCTAACCCTAACCCTTACCCTTACCCTAACCCTAACCCTAACACTAACCCTGACCCTAACCCTAACGCTTACCTAACCCTAAACCTAACCCTTAACCCTACCCTAACCCTAACCCTAAACTTAAGCCAACCCTAAACCTAACCCTGACCCTAACCCTTACTCTAAACCTTACCCTAACTCTAACGCTAACGCTAACCCTAACCCTTACCCTGACCCTAACCATAACCCTTCCTCTAACTCTAACCCTAATCTCAACCCTAAACCTAACCCTAACCTAACCCTAACCCTAACCCTTACCCTTACCCTAACCCTAACCCTAACACTAACCCTGACCCTAACCCTAACGCTTACCCTAACCCTAACCCTAACCCTTATCCTTACCCTAACCCTAACCCTAAACTTAAGCCAACCCTAAACCTAACCCTGACCCTAACCCTTACCCTAACACTTAACCTAACCCTAACCCTAACCCTAACCCTAACACTTACCCTTACCCTAACCGTAACCCTAAACCTAACCCTAACCCTTACCCTAACCCTAACCCTAACCCTATCACTTACGCTAGCCCTAACCCTAACCCTAACCCTTACACTAACCGTAACCCTAACCCTAACCCTTACCCTAACTCTAACCCTAACCCCAACCCTAACCCATAACCCTAAACCTTAACCTAACCCTAACCCTCACACTAACCCTAACCCTTACCCTTACCCTAACCCTAAACCTAACACTTATCCTTACCCTAACCCCTACCCTAA
>JANJXV010001080.1:182500-202500 GCA_024803745.1 Megascapheus bottae
TAACCTTAACCCTAATCCTAACCCTAACACTTACACTTACCCTAATCCAAACCCTAACCCTAAACCTAACCCTAACCCTAACCTTAACCCTAACCCTTACCCTTACCCTAACCCTAACACTTAACCTAACCCTAACACTAACCCTAACCCTAACCCTTACCCATATCCTAACCCTAACCCTAACCCTAACACTTACCCTTACCTAAATATTATCCTAACCCTAAGCCTAACCCTAAACCATAACCTAACCTTGACCCTAACCCTACCCTTACCCTTACCCTAACCCTAAACCTAAACCTATCCCTAATCCTAACCGGACCCCTTACCCTTACATTAACCCTAACCCTAACACAAACCCTAAATCTAAAACTTACCCTTACCCTAAACCTAAACCTAACCCTAACCCTAACCCTAACCCTTACCCTTACCATAACCCTAACCCTAACCCTTACGCTTACCCTAACGCTATCCCTAACCCTTACCCTAACCCAAACCCTAACCATAACACATACCCTTACCCTAACAATAACCCTTACCATAACCCTAAACCTAAACTTAAACCTAACCCTAATCCTAACCCTAACCCTTACCCTCACCCTAACCTTAACCCTAACACTAATCCTAACCCTAACCCTAACCCTAACCCTTACCCTTACCCTAACCCAAACCCTAACCTTAACCCTAACCCTAACCCAACCATAACCCTTACACTAACCCTAACCCTAATCCTATCCCTAACACTTCCCCTTACACTAACCCTAGCCCTAACCTTAAACCTAACCCTAACCCTAACCTTAACCCTAACACTTACCCTTACCCTAACCCTAACCCTAACCCTAAACCTAACCCTAACCCTAACCCTTACACTTACCCTAACCCTAACCCTAACCCTTACCCTAAACCTAACCCTAACCCCAACCCTTACCTTAACCCTAACCCTAAACCTAAACCTAAACCTAACTCTAACACTAACCCTAACCCTAATCCTTACCCTAACCCTAACCCTAACACTTACCGTAACCCTAAGCCTAACCCTGACATTAACCCTAACCTAACCCTAACCCTAACCTTAACCCTAACCCTAACCCTACTCTTTCCCTTACCCTAACCCTAACCTTATACCGAACACTAACCCTTGTCATAACCCTAACCATAACCCTTACCCTTACCCTAACCCTAACCCTAAACCTAACCCTCACCCTAACCCTAACCCTAACCTCTAACCCTAATCCTAAACCTAACCCTAATCCTTACCTTTATCCTAAACCTAAACCTAACACTAACACTTATGCTTACCCTAAACCCTACCCTAACTCTAACCCTAACCCTAACCCTTACCCTTACCCTAACCCTAACCCTAACCCTAACACTTACCCTAACCCTAACCCTAACCCTAACCCTTACCCTAACCCTAATCCTTACACTAAACCTAACCCTAACCCTAACCCCTAACCCTAACCGTTAACCTAACCATAACCCTTACCCTAAACCTAACCCTTACCTTTATCCAACCCTAAACCTAACTCTAACCCTAACCCAAACCAAAACCCTTAACCTAACCCTAACCCTAACACTAACCCTAACCCTTAATCTTAACCTAACCCTAAACCTAACTCTAACCTTAACACTATCCCTAACCCCAACCCTTACCCTAAGCTAACCCTAACGCTTACCCTAAACCTAACCATAACCCTAACCCTATTCTTAACCCTAACCCTAACCATAACACTAACCCTTACCCTTACCCTTACACTAACCCTAACACTAAACCTAACCCTAACCCTAACCCTAACCTTAACCCTAAACCTAACCGTTGCCTTTACCCAAACCCTAACCCTAAACCTAAGACTAACCCTAACAATAACCCTAACCCTAACTCTAACCCTAAATCTAACCTAACCCTAACCCTAACCTTAACCCTAACCCTAACCCTAACCCTACCCTTACCCTAAACAAAACCCTAAACCTAACCCTAACCCTAACTCTAACCCTAACACCTAAACCTAAACCTAACACTAACTCTAACCCTTACCCTAACCCTAACCCTTATTCTAACCCTAAATCTAACCTCAAACTTAACCCTAAACCTAACCCTAACCCTTACCATTACCCTTACCCTAACCCTAACCCTTATCCTAACCCTAACCCTAACCCTATCCCTTAACCTCACCCTAACACTAACCCTAACCCCTAACCCTAACTCTAACCCTTACCCTTACCCCAACCAGAACCCTAAATCTAACCCAAACCCTAACCCTAACCCTTACAGTAACCCTAACCCTAACCCTTACTCTAACCCTAAAACTAACCTCAATCTTAACCCTAAACCTAACCCTAACCCTTACCATTACCCTAACCCTCACCCTTACCCTAAACCTTACCCTAACCATAACCCTACCCCTTACCCTAACCCTAACTTAACCCTAACCTCAACCTTAAACCAAAGCCTAACCCTAACCCTAACCGTTACCCTTACCCTTACCCTAACCCTAACCCTAACACTTACCTTAAGCCTAACACTAACCCTAACATTAACCTTACCCTAACCCTAACCCTAACCTTAACCCGAACCCTAAACCTAACCCTAACCCTTACCCTAACCCTTACCCTAACCCTAACCCTTACCCTTACTCTAAACCTTACCCTAACTCTAACCCTAACCCTAACCCTAACCCTTACCCTGACCCTAACCCTAACCCTTCCTCTAACTCTAACCCTAATCTCAACCCTAACCCTAACCCTAACCTAAACCTAACCCTAACCCTTACCCTTACCCTAACCCTAACCCTAACACTAACCCAGACCCTTAACCTAAAGCTTACCCTAACCCTAACCCTAACCCTTAACCTTACCCTAACCCTAACCCTAAACTTAAGCCAACCCTAAACATAACCCTGACCCTAACCCTTACCCTAACACTTAACCTAACCCTAACCCTAACCCTAACTCTAACACTTACCCTTACCCTAACCCTAACCTTAACCTAACCCTAACCCTTACCCTAACCCTACCCCTAAACCTAACCCTAACCCTAACCCTAACACTTACGCTAGCCCTAACCCTAAACCTAACCCTTACACTAACCGTAACCCTAACCCTAACCCTTACCCTAAATCTAACCCTAACCCCTAACCCTAAACCTTAACCTAACCCTAACCCTCACACTAATCCTAACCCTTACCCTTACCCTAACCCTAACCCTAACCCTTACCATTACCCTAACCTTAATCCTTACCTTAACTCTAACACTAATTCTTACCCTTTCCCTAACCCTAACCCTAACCCTTACCCTTAACCTAACCCTAACACTAAACCTAACCCTAACCCTAAACATAACCCTAAATTTAACCCTAACCGTAACCCTAACCCTAACCATACCCTTACCCAAACCCTAACCCTAAACCTGACCCTTACCCTAAACCTAACCCTAACCCTTACACTAACCATACCCCTAACCCTAACCTTTACCCTTACCTTAACCCTAACCGTAACCCTAACAATAACCCTTACCCTTACCCTAACCCTAAACCTAAACCTAACCGTAACCCTAAATCTAACCCTAACCCTAACCCTAACCCTAAACCTTACCCTTACCCTAACGCTAACCCTAAACCTTCCCCTTACCCTAAACTTAACCCTAACTCTTACCCTAAACCTAACCGTACCCTAACCCTAAACCTAACCTTAAACCGAACCCTAACCCTAGCCCTTACCCTTCCCCTAACGCTAACCCTAACGCTAACCCTAAACCTAACCCTAACACATACCCTTACCCTAAACCTAACCCTAACCCTTATCCTAACCCTAACCCTAACCCTATCCCTTAACCTCACCCTAACACTAACCCTAACCCCTAACCCTAACTCTAACCCTTACCCTTACCCCAACCCGAACCATAAATCTAACCCTAACCCTAACCCTAACCCTTACAGTAACCCTAACCCTAACCCTTACTCTAACCCTAAAACTAACCTCAATCTTAACCCTAAACCTAACCCTAACCCTTACCATTACCCTAACCCTAACCCTAACCCTCACCCTTACCCTAAACCTTACCCTAACCATAACCCTACCCCTTACCCTAACCCTAACTTAACCCTAACCTCAACCTTAAACCAAAGCCTAACCCTAACCCTAACCGTTACCCTTACCCTTACCCTATCCCTAACCCTAACACTTACCTTAAGCCTAACACTAACCCTAACATTAACCTTACCCTAACCCTAACCCTAACCTTAACCCGAACCCTAAACCTAACCCTAACCCTTACCCTAACCCTTACCCTAACCCTAACCCTTACCCTTACTCTAAACCTTACCCTAACTCTAACCCTAACCCTAACCCTAACCCTTACCCTGACCCTAACCCTAACCCTTCCTCTAACTCTAACCCTAATCTCAACCCTAACCCTAACCCTAACCTAAACCTAACCCTAACCCTTACCCTTACCCTAACCCTAACCCTAACACTAACCCAGACCCTTACCCTAAAGCTTACCCTAACCCTAACCCTAACCCTTAACCTTACCCTAACCCTAACCCTAAACTTAAGCAGACCCTAAACCTAACCCTGACCCTAACCCTTACCCTAACACTTAACCTAACCCTAACCCTAACCCTAACTCTAACACTTACCCTTACCCTAACCGTAACCTTAACCTAACCCTAACCCTTACCCTAACCCTACCCCTAAACCTAACCCTAACCCTAACCCTAACACTTACGCTAGCCCTAACCCTAAACCTAACCCTTACACTAACCGTAACCCTAACCCTAACCCTTACCCTAACTCTAACCCTAACCCCTAACCCTAAACCTTAACCTAACCCTAACCCTCACACTAATCCTAACCCTTACCCTTACCCTAACCCTAACCCTAACCCTTACCATTACCCTAACCTTAATCCTTACCTTAACTCTAACACTAATTCTTACCCTTTCCCTAACCCTAACCCTAACCCTTACCCTTAACCTAACCCTAACACTAAACCTAACCCTAACCCTAAACATAACCCTAAATTTAACCCTAACCGTAACCCTAACCCTAACCATACCCTTACCCAAACCCTAACCCTAAACCTGACCCTTACCCTAAACCTAACCCTAACCCTTACACTAACCCTACCCCTAACCCTAACTTTTACCCTTACCTTAACCCTAACCGTAACCCTAACAATAACCCTTACCCTTACCCTAACCCTAAACCTAAACCTAACCGTAACCCTAAATCTAACCCTAACCCTAACCCTAACCCTAAACCTTACCCTTACCCTAACGCTAACCCTAAACCTTCCCCTTACCCTAAACTTAACCCTAACTCTTACCCTAAACCTAACCGTACCCTAACCCTAAACCTAACCTTAAACCGAACCCTAACCCTAGCCCTTACCCTTCCCCTAACGCTAACCCTAACGCTAACCCTAAACCTAACCCTAACACATACCCTTAACCTAAACCTAACCCTAACCCCAACCCTTACCCTTACCCTAACCCTAACCCTAAACCTAACACTCACCCTCACCCTAACCCTAACCCTAACCTCTAACCCTAACCCTAACCTCAACCCTAATCCTAAACCTAAAACTAAACCTAACCCTAACACTTACCCGTACCCTAAACCTAACCCTAACCCTAACCCTTACCCTAACCCTACCCCTAAACCTTACCCTAACCCTAACCATCACACTTACCCTAGCCCTAACCCTAACCCTAACCATTACCCTAACCGTAACCATAACCCTAACCCTTAACCTAACTGTAACCCTAACCCCAACCCTAACCCCTAACCCTAAACCTTAACCAAACCGTAACCCTCACACTAACCCTAACCCTTACCCTTACCATAACCCTAAACCTAACACTTACCCTTACCCTAACCCCTACCCTAACCCTAACCCCAAACCTAACCCTAACCCTAAACTTAACGCTTAACCTTACCTTAACCCTAACCCTAAACCTAAACCTAACCCTTACCCTTACCCTAACCCTAACCCTAACCATAACCTTACACTTACCCTAACCCTAACCCTAACCCTAACCCTAACCCTAACCCTAACCATAACTGTAAAACTTCACCTAACCCTAAACCTAACCCTAACCCTTAACTTACCCTAACCATAACCATAACCCTAACCCTTACCCTTAGCCTAACCCTAACCCTAACCCTTACACTTACCCTAACCCTAACCCTAACCTTAACCCTAACCCTAACCATAACCATAACCATAACCCTTACCCTTACCCTAATCATAACCCTAAACCTAACCCTAATCCTAAACCTAACCCTAACCCTAACCCTAAACCTTACCCTTACCCTAACCCTAACGCTAACCCTAACCCTAAAACTTCCCCTAACCCTAAACCTAATCCTAACCCTTACCCTAAACCTAACCCTAACCCTAACCCTGACCCTTACCTTAACCCTAACCCTAACCCTAACCATTCCCCTTCCCCTAACGGTAACCCTAACGGTAACCCTAACCCTAAACCTAACCCTAACACATACCCATACTTTAAGCCTAACCCTAACCCCAACCCTATCCCTAACCCTAAACTTTACCCTTAACTTAAACCTAACCCTAACCCTTACCCTAAACCTAACCCTAACCCTACCCTACCCTAACCTTAACCCTTACCCTTACCCTAACCCTAACCCTAAACCTAACCCTAACCTTAACCCTAACCCTAAACCTAACCCTTACCCTAACCTTAACTCTAATACTAACCCTAACACTTACACTTACCCTAATCCTAACCCTAACCCTAACACTAACCCTAACCCTAACCCTTACCCATATCTTAACCCTAACCCTAACCCTAACACTTACCCTAACCTAACTCCTATCCTAACCCTAAGCCTAACCCTAAACCATAACCTAACCTTGACCCTAACCCTACCTTTACCCTTACCCTAACCCTAAACCTAACCCTAACCCTAACCCTAACCCTACCCCTTACCCTTACCCTAACCCTAACCCAAACCCTAAATCTAAAACTTACTCTTACCCTAAACCTAAACCTAACCCTAACCCTAACCCTTACCCTTACCATAACCCTAACCCTAACCCTTACGCTTACCCTAACGCTAAACCTAACCCTTACCCTAACCCTAACCCTAACCCTAACACATACCCTTACCCTAACACTAACCCTTACCATAACCCTAAACCTAAACTTAAACCTAACCCTAATCCTAACCCTAACCCTTACCCTAACCCTAACCTTAACCCCAACACTAATCCTAACCCTAACCCTAACCCTTACCCTTACCCTAACCCTAACCCTAACGCTTACCCTAACCCTAACCCTAACCCTAACCCTTACACTAACCCTTCCCCTAAACCTTTCCATAACCCTAACCATCACACTTACCCTAGCCCTAAACCTAACCCTAACCCTTACTCTAACCCTAACCCCAACCCTAACCCCTAACCTTAACCTTAACCAAACCCTAACCCTCACACTAACCCTAACCCTTATCCTTACCATAACCCTAAACCTAACACTTACCCTTACCCTAACCCCTACCCTAACCCTAACCCTAAACCTAACCCTAACCCTAAACTTAACCCTTAACCTTACCTTAACCCTAACCCTAAACCTAACCCTTACCCTTACCCTAACCCTAACCCTAACCCTAACCCTATCCCTTACCCTTATCCTAACCCTAACCCTAACCCTAACCCTAACCTTACCCTTACCCTAACCCTAACCCTAAACCTAACCCTAACCCTAACCCTAACCCTAAACCTTACCCTTACCCTAACCCTAACCATAACAGTAAAACTTCCCCTAACCCTAAACCTAACCCTAACCCTTAACCTTACCCTAACCATAACCATAACCCTAACCCTTACCCTTAGCCTAATCCTAACCCTAACCCTAACCCTTACACTTACCCTAACCCTAACCCTAACCTTAACCCTAACCCTAACCCTAACCCTAACCCTTACCCTTACCCTAACCCTAACAATAACCCTAACCATAACACTTACCCTTACCCCAATCATATCCCTAAACCTAACCCTAATCCTAAACCTAATCCTAACCCTAACCCTAAACCTAAACCTAACCCTTACCCTAACCCTAACGCTAACCCTTACCCTAAAACTTCCCCTAACCCTAAACTAATCCTAACCCTTACCCTAAACCTAACCCTAACCCTAACCCTGACCCTTAGCTTAACCCTAACCCTAACCCTAACAATTCCCCTTCCCCTAACAGTAACCCTAAAGGTAACCCTAACCCTAAACCTAACCCTAACACATACCCTTACTTTAAGCCTAACCCTAACCCCAACCCTATCCCTAACCCTAAACTTTACCCTTAACCTAAACCTAACCCTAACCCTTACCCTAAACCTAACCCTAACCCTACCCTAACCCTAACCTTAACCCTTACCCTTACCCTAACCCTAACCCTAAACCTAACCCTATCCTTAACCCTAACCCTAAACCTAACCCTTACCCTAACCTTAACCATAATCCTAACCCTAACCCTTACACTTACCCTAATCCTAACCCTAAGCCTAAACCTAACCCTAACCCTAACCTTAACCCTAACCCTTACCCTTACCCTAAGCCTAACCCTAACACTTAACCTAACCCTAACACTAACCCTAACCATAACCCTTACCCATATCCTAACCCTATCCCTAACCCTAACACTTACCCTAACCTAACTCCTATCCTAACCCTAAGCCTAACCCTAACCTAACACTAACCCTAACCCTAACCCTAACCCTTACCCTTACCCTAACCCTAACCCGAACCCTAAATCTAAAACTTACCCTTACCCTAAACCTAAACCTAACCCTAACCCTAACCCTAACCCTTATTCTTACCATAACCCTAACCCTAACCCTTACGCTTACCCTAACGCTAAACCTAACCCTTACCCTAACCCTAACCCTAACCCTAACAAATACACTTACCCTAACACTAACCATTACCATAACCCTAAACCTTAACTTAAACCTAACCCTAATCCTAACCCTAACCCTTACCCTAACCCTAACCTTAACCCCAACACTAATCCTAACCCTAACCCTAACCCTTACCCTTACCCTAACCCTAACCCTAACCTTAACCCTAACCCTAACCCAACCATAACCCTTACACTAACCCTAACCCTAATCCTATCCCTAACCCTTACCCTTACACTAACCCTAACCCTAACCCTAACCCTAAACCTAACCCTAACCCTAACCTTAACCCTAACCCTTACCCTTACCCTTACCCTAACCCTAACCCTAACCCTAAACCTAACCCTAACACTAACCCTTACCCTTACACTTACCCTAAACCTAACCCTAACCCTTACCCTAAACCTACACCCTAACCCCAACCCTTACCTTAACCCTAACCCTAATCCTAAACCTAAACCTAACTCTAACCCAAACCCTAACCCTAATCCTTACCCTAACCCTAACCCTAAGCCTTACCCTAACCCTAACCCTAACATTAACCCTTACCTAACCCTAATCCTAACCTTAAACCGAACACTAACACTTGTCCTAACCCTAACCATAACCCTTACCCTTACCCTAACCCTAACCCTAAACCTAACCCTAACCCTAACCCTAACCCTAACCAATAAACCTAATCCTAAACCAAACCCTAATCCTTACCTTTATCCTAAACCTAACCCTAACACTAACACTTATGCTTACCCTAACCCCTACCCTAACTGTAACCCTAATCGTAACCCTTAACCTAACCCTAACCCTAACCCTAACCTTTACCCTTACATTACCCCTAAACTAACCCTAACACTAACTCTAACCCTAACCTTAACCTAACCCTAACCCTAACCTTAAACGTTACACTTACCCAAAACCTATCCCTAACCCTTACCTTAAACCTAACCCTAAACCTAACCCTAACCCTTACACTTACCTTAACCCTAACCCTAACCCTAACACTTACGCTTACCCTAATGCTAACCCTAACACTAACCCTCACCCTAACACATACCCTTACCCTAACCCTAACCCTAAACATAACCCTAACCCTAACCCTAACCCTAACCCTAACCTTAACCCTAAACCTAACCATTGCCCTTACCCCAACCATAACCCTAACCCTAAATCTAAACCTAACCCTAACCCTAACCCTAACACTTACCCTTACCCTAACCCTAACCCTAAACTTAACCCCAACCCTAAACCTAACCCTAACCCTAACCCTTACCCTAACCCTAACCCTTACCCTTACTCTAAACCTTACCCTAACTCTAACCCTAACCCTAACCCGAACCCTTACCCTGACCCTAACCCTAACCCTTCCTCTAACTCTAACCCTAACCTCAACCCTAACCCTAACCCTAACCATAACCTAATCCTAACCCTAACCCTTATCCTTACCCTAACCCTAACCCTAAAACTAACCCTGACCCTAACCCTAACGCTTACCCTAACCCTAACCCTAACACTAACACTTACCCTTACCCTAACCCTAACCCTAACCTTAACCCCAACCCTAAACCTAACCCTAACCCTAACCCTAACACTTACCCTAACCCTAACCCTTCCTCTAACTCTAACCCTAATCTCAACCGTAAACCTAACCCTAACCTAACCCTAACCCTAACCCTTACCCTTACCCTAACCCTAACCCTAACACTAACCCTGACCCTAACCCTAACGCTTACCCTAACCCTAACCCTAACCCTAACCCTTAACCTTACCCTAACCCTAACCCTAACTTAAGCCAACCCTAAACCTAACTCTGACCCTAACCCTTACCCTAACACTTAACCTAACCCTAACCCTAACCCTAACACTTACCCTTACCCTAACCGTAACCCTAAACCTAACCCTAACCCTTACCCTAACCCTACCCCTAAACCTAACCCTAACCCTAACCCTAACACTTACGCTACCCCTAACCCTAACCCTTACCCTAACACTAACCCTAACCCCAACCCTAACCCCTAACCCTAAACCTTAACCTAACCCTAACCCTCACACTAACCCTAACCCTTACCCTTACCCTAACCCTAAACTTAACACTTACCCTTACCCTAACCCCTACCCTAAACCTAACCCTAACCGTAACCCTAAACCCAAACCTAACCCTAACCCCAACTCTTACCCTTACCCTAACCCTAACCCTAAACCTAACCTCACCCTCACCCTAACCCTAACCCTAACCACTAACCCTTACCCTAACCTCAACCCTAATCCTAACCCTAAAACTAAACCTAACCCTAACCCTTACCCTTACCCTAACCCTAACCCTAACGCTAACACTTACCCTTACCCTAACCCCTAGCCTAAACCTAACCCTAACCCTAACCCTTACCCTAATCCTAACCCTAACCCTAACCGTAACCCTAAACCCAAACCTATCCCTAACCCTAACCCTAACCCTTACCCTAACCCTAACCCTAATCCGAACCCTAACCTTAACCCTAACCCAAACCCTAACCCTAACCCTTACACTTACCCTAACCCTAAACCTAAAACTAACCCTAACCCTAACCCTAACCCTAACTTTAACCCTAATCCTAACCTAACACTTGACCTTACCCTAAACCTAACCCTAAACCTATCACTAACCCTAACCCTAACCCTAACCATTACCCTTACCCTAACCCTAACCATAAACCTAACCCTAACCCTAAGCCTAACCATAACACTTACCCTTACCCTAACCCTAACCCTAAAACTATCACTAACACTAACCCTTACCCTAACACTAACCCTTACCCTTAGCCTAACCCTAACCATAAACCTAATGCTAACCCTAACTCTTATCCTTACCCTAACCCTAACCCTAAACCTAACCCTAAACTTAACCCCTAAATCTAACCGTTATCGTAACCCTAACCCTAAAACTTACCCTTACCCTAACCCTAACCTTAATGCTAACCCTAACCCTAACCCTAACCCTTACCATTACCCTAACCCTAATCCTTACCCTAATTCTAACCCTAATCCTTACCCTTTCCCTAACCCTAACCCTAACCCTAATCCTAACCCTTACCCTTAACCTAACCCTAACACTAAACCTAACCCTAACCCTAAACATAACCCTAAATTTAACCCTAACTGTAACCCTAACCCTAACCTTACCCTTACCCAAACCCTAACCCTCAACCTGACCCTTACCCTAAACCTAACTCTAACCCTTACACTAACCCTACCCCTAACCCTAACCTTTACCCTTACCTTAACCCTAACCCTAACACTAACAATAACCCTTACCCTTACCCTAACCCTAACCCTAAACCTAACCCTACCCTAAATCTAACCCTAACCCTAACCCTAACCGTAAACTTTACCCTTACCCTAACCCTAACGCTAAACCTAAACCTTCCCCTTACCCTAAACTTAACCCTAACTCTTATCCTAAACCTTACCCTAACCATAACCGTAAACCTAACCTTAACCCTAACTCTAAACCTAACCCCTACCCTTCCCCTAACGCTAACCCTAACCCTAACCCTAAACCTAACCCTAATACATACCCTTACCCTAAACCTAACCCTAACCCCAACTCTTACCCTTACCCTAACCCTAACCCTAAACCTAACCTCACCCTCACGCTAACCCTAACCCCAACCACTAAACCTTACCCTAACCTCAACCCTAATCCTAACCCTAAAACTAAACCTAACCCTAACCCTTACCCTTACCCGAACCCTAACCCTAACCCTAACCCTAACACTTACCCTTAACCTAACCCCTACCCTAAACCTAACCCTAACCCTAACCCTTACCCTAACCCTAACCCTAACCCTAACCGTAACCCTAAACCCAAACCTATCCCTAATCCTAACCCTAACCCTTACCCTAACCCTAACCCTAATCCAAACCCTATACTTAACCCTAACCCAAAACCTAACGCTAACCCTTACCCATACCCTAACCCTAAACCTAAAACTAACCCTAACCCTAACCATAACTTTAACCCTAATCCTAACCTAACACTTGACCTTACCCTAATCCTAACTCTAAACCTATCACTAACCCTAACCCTAACCCTAACCATTACCCTTACCCTAACCCTAAAAATAAACCTAACATTAACCCTAACCCTAACCATAAAATTTACCCTTACCCTAACCCTAACCCTAAAACTATCACTAAAACTAACCCTAACCCTAAAACTAACCCTTACCTTTACCCTAACCCTAACCCTAAACCTAACACTTACCCTTACCCTAACCCCTACCCTAACCCTAACCCTAACGCTAACCCTTAACCTAACCCTAACCCTAACCCTAACCCTAACCTTAACCCTAACCCTAACCTAACCCTTGACCTTACCCTAACCCTAATCCTAAACCTATCACTAACCCTAACCCTAACCCTAACCCTAACCCTTACCCTTACCCTAA
Organism: Megascapheus bottae; assembly: GCA_024803745.1. Taxonomy (NCBI): domain Eukaryota; kingdom Metazoa; phylum Chordata; class Mammalia; order Rodentia; family Geomyidae; genus Megascapheus; species Megascapheus bottae. The sequence continues at coordinate 195,844 of JANJXV010001080.1, forward strand.
CCCTAACCATAAACCTAACCCTAACCCTAACCCTAACACTTAACCTTACCCTAAACCTAACCCTAAACCATTCACTAACACTAAGCCTAACCCTAGCACTAACCCTTACCCTTACCCTAACCCTAACCCTAAACCTATCACTAACACTAACCCTAACCCTAACACTAACCCTTACCCTTATTCTAACCCTAACCATAAACCTAACGCTAACCCTAACCCGAACCCTAACCCTAACCCTTAACCCTAACATTAAACCTAATCCTAACCCTTACCCTTACCCTAACCCTACCCCTAACCCTAACCTAACCCTAACCCTAACCTTAACCCAAACCCTTACCCTTACCCTAACCCTAACCCTAAACCTATCACTAACCCTAAACCTAACCCTAACCCTAACCCTTACCCTTACCCTAACCCTAACCATAAACCTAACCCTAACCCTAACCCTAACACTTACCCTTACCCTAACCCTAACCCTAAACCTATCACTAACACTAACCCTAACCCTAACACTAACCCTTACCCTTACTCTAACCCTAACCATAAACCTAACGCTAAACTTAACCCTAACCCTAACCCTAACCCTAAACCCGAACCCGAACCCTAACCCTAACCCTTCCTCTAACTCTAACCCTAATCTCAACCCTAAACCTAACCCTAACCTAACCCTAAACCTAACCCTTACCCTTACCCTAACCCTAACCCTAACACTAACCCTGACCCTAACCCTAAAGCTTACCCTAACCCTAACCCTGACCCTTAACCTTACCCTAACCCTAACCCTAAACTTAAGCCAACCCTAAACCTAACCCTGACCCTAACCCTTACCCTAACACTTAACCTAACCCTAACCATAACCCTAACCCTAACACTTATCCTTACCCTAACCGTAACCCTAAACCTAACCCTAACCCTTACCCTAACCCTACCCCTAAACCTAACCCTAACCCTAACCCTAACACTTACACTAGCCCTAAACCTAACCCTAACCCTTACACTAACCGTAACCCAAACCCTAACCCTTACCCTAACTCTTACCCTAAGCCCAACCCTAACCCCTAACCCTAAACATTAAACTAACCCTAACCCTCACACTAACCCTAACCCTTACCCTTACCCTAAACCTAAACCTAACACTTACCCTTAGCCTAACCCCTACCTTAAACCTAACCCTAACCCTAACCATAACCCTAAACCCAAACCTAACCCTAACCCCAACTCTTATCCTTACCCTAACCCTAACCCTAAAACTAACCTCACCCTCACCCTAACCCTAACCCTAACCACTAACCCTTACCCTAACCTCAACCCTAATCCTAACCCTAAAACTAAACCTAACCCTAACCCTTACCCTTACCCTAACCCTAGCCCTAACCCTAACACTTACCCTAACCCCTAGCCTAAACCTAACCCTAACCCTAACCCTTACCCTAACCCTAACCCTAACCGTGACCCTAAACCCAAACCTATCCCTAACCCTAACCCTAACCCTTACCCTAACCCTAACCCTAATCCGAAGCCTAACCTTAACCCTAACCCAAACCCTAACCCTAACCCTAAAACTAAAACTAACCCTAACCCTAACCCTAACCCTAACTTTAACCCTAATCCTAACCTAACACTTGACGTTACCCTAAACCTAACCCTAAACCTATCACTAACCCTAACCCTAAACCTAACCATTACCCTTACCCTAACCCTAACCATTAACCTAACCCTAACCCTAACCATAACCATAATACTTACCCTTACCCTAACTCTAACCCTAAAACTATCACTAACACTAACCCTAACCCTAACACTAACCCTTACCCTTAGCCTAACCCTAATCATAAACCTAATGCTAACCCTAACTCTTAGCCTTACCCTAACCCTAACCCTAAACCTAACCCTAAACTTAACTCCTAAATCTAACCGTTATCCTAACCCTCACCCTAAAACTTAACCTTACCCTAACCCTAACCTTAATGCTAACCCTAACCCTAACCTTAACCCTTACCATTACCCTAACCCTAATCCTTACCCTAATTCTAACCCTAATCCTTAACCTTTCCCTAACCCTAACCCTAACCCTAATCCTATCCCTTACCCTTAACCTAACCCTAACACTAAACCTAACCCTTACCCTTATCCTAACCCTAACCCTAACCCTAACCCTAATCCTAACCCTAACCCTAAACCTCACCCTAACCCTTACCATAACCCTAACCCTAATCCTAACCATAACCCTTACCCTTACCCTAACTCTAACCCTAACCCTAAAACAACCACTAACCCTAAACTTAACCCTAACCCTTACCATTACCCGAACCCTAACCCTAAGCCTAACCCTAAAGCTAAACCTAATCCTAACCCTAACACTAACACTAACAATTACCCTTAGCCTAACCCTAACCCTAACCCTAAACCTTAGCCTAACCCTAACCCTAATCCTAACCCTAACCCTTACCCTTACCCTTACCCTAACCCTAACCCTAACCCTAACACTTACCCTTACCCTAACACTAACCCTCACCCTAACCCTAACCCTAACCCTAACCCCTAGCCCTAACCCTAACACTAACGCCTAACCCTAACCCTAACCGTAACCCTAAACCTAACACTAAACCTAACCCTAAACCTAACCCTAACCCTTACCTTTACCCTAACCATCACCCTAACCTAAACCCTAAACCTAACCCTAAACCTAACCTTAACCCTAACCCTTATGCTTTCCCAAACCCTAACCCTAATCCTAACCCTAAACCTAACCATAACCCTAAACCTAACCCTTACACTTACCCTAACTCTAACCTGAAACCTAACCCTATCCCTTACCCTAAACCTAACCCTAACCCTAACACTAACCCTTACCTTTACCTCAACCCTAAGCCTAAACCTAACCCTTACCCTTCCCCTAACGCTAAACCTAACCCTAACCCTAACAACAACCCTAACACATACCCTTACCCTACGCCTAACCCTAACCCTAACCGTAACCCTAAACCTAACACTAAACCTAACCCTAAACCTAACCCTAACACTTAATCTAACCCAAATGTTAACCCAAACACTAAACATAACCCTAACCCTAATCAGAACCCTTACCCTTACCCTAACCATAACCCTAAACATAACCCTAACAATAACCCTAACCCTAACCCTTACCCTAACCCTACACATAAACTTAACCCTAACCCTTATTCTTTCCCTAACCCTAACCCTAACACTAACCCTAACCCTAAACCTAACGCTATCACTAAACCTATCCCTTACCCTTACCCTTACCCTAACCCTAACCCTAAACCTAACCCTAACCCTTAGCCTTACCCTTACCCTAACCCTAACCCTAACCCTCACCTTAACCCTAACACTTACCCTTACCCTAACCCTAACCCTAACCTAACCCATACTCTTACTCAAACCCTAACCCTAACCCTAACCTAACCCTAACCCTAACCCTTACCCTAACCCTAACCCTAACCCTAACCCTTACCCTAGCCCTTACCCTAACCTAACCCTTACCTTTACCCTAACCCTAACCCTAACTGTAATCCTAACCCTAACCCTAACCCTAACCCTTACCCTTACCCAAACCCTAACCCTAAACTTAACCCTAACCTAACCCTATCCCTAAACATATCCCTTAACCTTACCCTAACCCTAACATTAAACCTAACCCTACCCGTAACTCTAAACCTAAACCTAACCCTTACCCTAACCCTTACCCTTACCCTAACCCTAACCATAACCCTAACCCTAACCCTAGACCAAACCCTTACTCTAACACTAACCCTAACCTTAACCCCAAAATAAACCTAACCCTAACCCTAAACCTAACCCTTACACTAACCCTAACCCTAAACCTAACACTAACACTTACACTTACCCTAACCCTAACCCTAACCCTAAACCTAACCCAAACCCTTACCCTTAACCTAACCCTAACACTAACTTTAAACCCTAACCCTAACCCTTACCGTAACCCTAACCCTAACCCTAACCCCTTACCCTAACACTAACCCTACCCCTTCCCCTAACCCTAACCCTAATCCTAACCCTAACCCTAACACTTACCCTTATCCTAACCCTAACCCAATCCATAACCCTTACCCTTACCGTAACAACAAACCTAACCCTAACCCTAAAACTTATCCATGCCCTAAACCTAACCCTATCCCTTACCCTAAACCTAACCCTAACCCTAACACTAACCCTTACCCTTAAATTAACCCTAACCCTAAACCTAACCCTAACCCTAACACTAACACTTAATCTAACCCAAACCTTAACCCCAACACTAAACCTAACCCTAACCCTAAACCTATCCCTTACCCTAAACCTAACCCTAACCCTAACACTAACACTTACCCTTACCCTAACCCTAACCCTAACCCTTAACCTAACACTAACACTAACTTTAACCCCTAACCCTAACCCTTACCCTAACCCTAACCCTAACACTAAACCCTTACTCTAACACTAACCCTACACTTACCCTAACCCTAATCCTAATCCTAACCCTAACCCTAACCCTTACCCTTATCCTAACCCTAACCCAATCCGTAACACTTACCCTTACCCTAACACCAAGCCAAACCCTAACCCTAACCCTAACCCTTACCCTTACCCTAACCCTAATACTAACCCTAACCCTTACCCTTATCCTAACCCTAACCCTAACCCTAACCCTAATCCTAACCCTAACCCTAACCCTAATGCTTACCCTAACCCTAACCCTAACCCTTACCGTAACCCTAACCCTAACCCTAACCCCTTACCCTAACACTAACCCTACCCCTTCCCCTAACCCTAACCCTAATCCTAACCCTAACCCTAACACTTACCCTTATCCTAACCCTAACCCAATCCATAACCCTTACCCTTACCGTAACAACAAACCTAACCCTAACCCTAAAACTTATCCATGCCCTAAACCTAACCCTATCCCTTACCCTAAACCTAACCCTAACCCTAACACTAACCCTTACCCTTAAATTAACCCTAACCCTAAACCTAACCCTAACCCTAACACTAACACTTAATCTAACCCAAACCTTAACCCCAACACTAAACCTAACCCTAACCCTAAACCTATCCCTTACCCTAAACCTAACCCTAACCCTAACACTAACACTTACCCTTACCCTAACCCTAACCCTAACCCTAACCCTTAACCTAACACTAACACTAAACCCTTACTCTAACACTAACCCTACACTTACCCTAACCCTAATCCTAATCCTAACCCTAACATTAACCCTTACCCTTATCCTAACCCTAACCCAATCCGTAACACTTACCCTTACCCTAACACCAAGCCAAACCCTAACCCTAACCCTAACCCTTACCCTTACCCTAACCCTAATACTAACCCTAACCCTTACCCTTATCCTAACCCTAACCCTAACCCTAACCCTAATCCTAACCCTAACCCTAACCCTAATCCTTACCCTAACCCTAACCCTAACCCTAACCCTAACCCTAACCCTAACCCTAACCCTAAACCTTACCCTAATCCTAATCCTAACCCTTACCCTTACCCTAACCCTAACCCTAACCCTAAACCTAACCCTTACTCTAACCCTAACCCTAACCCTTACTCTAACTCTAACCATAACCTCAACCTTAACCGTAACCCTAAACCTAACCCTTACCCTTACCCTATCCCTAACCCTAACCCTACCCCTAACCCTAACCCTTACCCTAACCCTAACCTTAAACCTTACCCTAATACTAACCCTAAACCTAACCCTAAAACCTAAGCTTAACCCTAACCCTAAACCTAAACCTAACCCTTACCCTAACCCTAAACTTATCCCTAAACCTAACCTTAACCCTAAGCCTAAACCTAACCCTAACCCTAACACTAACCCTTACCCTAACCCTAACCCTAACCCTAAATCTAACACTTAACCTTGCCCTAACCCTAACCCTTACCCTAACCCTTAACCTAACCCGAACCCTAAGCATAACCCTAACCCTAACCCTTACCCTGAACCTAATCCAATCCTCACTCTTAACCTTTACCCTAACCCTAACCCTAACCCTTACCCTTACCCTAACCCTAACCCTAATCCTAACACTTACCCTTACCCTAACCCTAACCCTAACCCTATCCCTAACCCTAACCATTACACTTACCCTAATCCTAACCCTAACCCTTACCCTAACCCTAACACTTACCCTTAACCTAACCCTAACCCTAACCCTTACCCTAACCCTAACGATAACCCTAAACCTTACCCTAACCCTAACCCTAACACTAACCCTAACCCTTACCCTAACCCTAACCCTTACCCTTACCGTAACCTAACCCTAAACCCTAACCTAACCCTAACCCTAACCCTATCACTAACAAATACCCTTAGCCTAACACTAAACCTAACCCTAAACCTTACCCTAACCCTAACCCTAACAGTAACCCTAACCTTAACACTTATGCTAACCCTAACCCTACCCCTAACCCTAAAGCTAAACCTTATCCTAAATCTTACCCTAACACTAACCCTAACCCTAACCCTAACCCTAACCCTAACTCTTATCCTAACCATAACCCTAAATGTAACCCTAACCCTTACCCTTACCCTAACCCTAACCCTTACCTTAACCCTAAACCTAACCCTAACCATAACCCTTACCCTAACCCTAACCCTAACCCTAACCTAACCCTTATCC
>JANJXV010001080.1:205000-206734 GCA_024803745.1 Megascapheus bottae
AACCCTTACCCTAAACCTAACCCTAACCCTAACCCTAACCCTAACCCTTAACCTTACCTTAGCCCTAACCCTAACCCTAACCCTTACCATTACCCTAACGCTAACCCTAACCCTAACCCTAACACATACCCTAACACATACCCTTACCCTAACCCTAAACCTAACCGTAACCCTAAGCCTAACCCTAACCCTGACCCTAACCTTAAACCTTAACCCCAACACTAAACCTAACCCTAACACAAACACTAACCCTTACCCTTACCCTAACCCTAACCCTAAACCTAACCCTATCCCTAACCCTAACCCTTACCCTAATCGTAACCCTAATCCTAAACATAACCCTTACCCTTACGCTAACCCTAACTCTAAAACTAACCCTAGCCCTGACCCTAAACCATAACATTACCCTAACCCTAACCCTAAACTTAACCCTAACCCTAACCCTATCCCTAACCCTATCCCTTACCCTTACCCTAACCCTAACCTTAACCCCAACCCTAAACCTAATCCTAACCCTAACCCTAACCCTTACCCTTACCCTAACCCTAACCCTAACCCTAAACCTAACCCTAAACCTAACTTTAACCCCAAACCTAAACCTAACCCTAACCCTAACCCTAACCCTTACCCTAACCCTAACCCTAACCCTAACACTAACACTTGCCCTTACACTAACCCTAACCCTAACCCTAACCTTTATCCTAACCCTAACCCTAACCCTAACCCTTAACCTAACCCTACCATTAACCCTAAACCTAACCCAATCCCTAACCCTTTCCCTTACCCATATGCTTACCCAAACTATAAGCCTAAACCTAACCCTAACCCTAACCCTAACCCTTATCCTTTTCCTAACCCTAACCCTAAACCGTACCCTTACCCTAACCCTAACCCTAACCCTAACTTTAATCCCATTCCTAAATCTAACCCTAACCCTAACCTACCCCTTACTCTAAGCCTAACCCTAACCCAAACACTAACACTTACCCTTACCCTAACCCTAACTCTATCCCTAAACCTAACACTTATCCTAAACCTAACCCTAACACTAACCCTAAACCTTACCCTTATCCTAACCCTAATCCTAACCCTATCCCTAACCTTAACCCTAACGCTAACCTAACCCTAACCATTACCCTTACCCTAACCCTAACCTAACCCTAACCATTACCCTTACCCTAACCCTAACCCTAAAACTAAGCCTAACCCTAAAACCTAACCTTAACCATACCCTAACAACAACCCTAACCCTTACCCTTACCATAAACCTCACCTTAATACTAACCCTAACCCTAACCCTAACCCTTACCCTAACTCTAACCCTAACCCTAATTCTTACCCTAACCCTAACCCTAACCCTTACCCTTTACCAAACCCTAACTCTAACCCTAACCCTTACCCTTACCTTAACCCTAACTCTAAACCTAACCCTAACCCTAACCCTAACCCTAACCTTAACCCTAAACCTAACCCTAAGCCTAACCCTTACACTTGCCTAACCCTAAACCTAACCCTAACCCTAAACCTAACCCTTACCCTTACCCTAACTACAACCCTAAACCTTACACTAACCCTAACACTAACACTAACCCTTACCCTTACCCTAACCCTAACCCTAATCCTAACACTTACCCTAAACCTAACCTAACTCTAACCCTAACCCTAACCCTAACCCTAACACTATCCCTAACCCTACACCTTACCAAAACCCTAAACCTAACCCTTACCCTTACT